>JAJOOH010035454.1:0-12240 GCA_029582605.1 Solanum gracilifrons | reverse complement strand
TATATATATATATATATATATATATATATATATATATTTGTAATGCGATACAAACTATACAAAATAGGTCCAAAATTAAAGTGCCGAAGAGACAAAATAACTCAAGATAGAGATAATGATAATTTATGTTCACTCAATAATAATATTGTGATCATCATTTTTGAGAAATCTTTTCACAATATCCAGGCATGGTTGCAAAATGGTTTTCCTCCATGCTTCGTCAACAACTTCTTTTCTATCTCTTTTGAAAATGTCAGTAGAAATAATATGATGCACCAACCACATTTTCTTATTTATTAACCGTTAAATCTTGTCAAGTTGGTGACAAATTAATAAACGAGTATTACGCTTGATATATTTAATGACCCAGAAATTCATTTTTAGAATTTTTTTATAAAATCACCGTTTTACCAATCTCGGTAGTTGCCCCGAGTTACTTTCGATCAGTTTGTGAAATTGGTTGGGAATTTTGAATTATTTTTTTAACTATGGTTATATAGTTGATGATTAGTTATTAAATAATTAATTTTTATTAGTTGGTGGTTAATGAGTCAAGTCCATATATAATATAATTTAAGTTAATGGCCCTAATTAGTAGGAATTGAAACCATTAGTTCTTATTTTCTGGAAACAAAAGATAACTCCGAAGAGGAGTCACGTCCAATACCCAGGTAAAGTTTTAATTGATACATTTATGTATAAAGGTTTAGGTTTTATTATTATTATAATAATTATGTTGGGGTTGGTAAATAAAAAGGAAAGAAGTTGGATTTAATGTGTAGTTTGATATGCCTGCACTAACGTTTCTGTTACCCAGGGAATTGAAATTTTGAATGGTTGTTATGGTGTAGTTTTGGTGGCTTTAGTCTGTTCTTTCTCGAACGACACAACAATTGGTATAGTTTGTCACCGATTTGAGTTCTTTTTACTTTGATTATCATATTGTGAATTGAGTTTCAATATTATAAGCTGGGTATTTAAATATTGGATGTACTATTATATATGAAAACTATTAAAATTGTATTCTTGGGAGAAATTAAGACTTAATCCTAAGCTTGAAACTTAGGAACTTGATTATAAATTCGGAGTGAGTTATTGGGTCTAGACTAGACACATACTAATATGGGTGTTTTTAGTTTTGAAATCTTATTGTGATTATTAATGTGAATAGATTGCTTTGAGTTGGATGTTCAACGAATGGGGCAGGTTAATGTCCCGGAGTAAATTCTTGATTGATTAAGGCAAGTGGATTTCTAAACCCCTGTTAAGTGTATGGAATTCGTGAATTTTTTTGTAATATGTGTTTGAGGGTAATGAGACTTGGTGATGGGTTGACTTGTCCACATTGATTAATTATAATGATGAAAACGGGGTAATAAAAGGCAATGTGATTAATTGTTTGTTTGTGATATGTTGAGAATGGTTTGAAAGGCTTGTTTAATCATTGTTGATGTTGTATCATGATTGTGTTGTTGTGAACTGTGCAATGTTATGAAAATGGTCATCTCCTCATTATTTGTGTGAATTTGCATTGTTCTAAGACATGTTGTGACAAGTGTTATGTGAATTGAGAAAGAATAAGAAACTAAAGAGGATGTACCATTTCGAGGGACGTATCACGCAATGCGATGGATACTATATTTCGAGGAACGTATCGCGCGCCGTGATGGTTACTATTATCGAGGGTCGTATTGCGCATCGCGATGGATGCATGGACAAATATGTCCTACATAGGTCCCAGACTGAGAGACACCGGGTGTGTATCATTAGGTCACACATGCATCACTATACTTGACATTGTATTCATTGCATTACACATCTTTATCATTAACGAACTTGATCTTGTGTGTTGCTAATTTTATGAGTGTCTTTCTATGGAAGTTGTGATTGATGAATAGTGAGTTTATTGTTGAGGATATATAATTGTTAAAGTGTTGTTATTGAGCTGTGTGCTATTTAAACTGCGAACTGTTAGGTTGGGCAAGTTTTATGCATGTGATAGTTGTGATTGATGAATATTGAGATTGTTGTTGAGGAAATGTAATTGTTAGAGTGTTGTTATTGAGTTGTGTGCTATATAAATTGTGAACTGTTAGGTTGTGCTTATTTTTATGTAGGTTGTAGTTGTGGAGGTTTAGTTGGGGTGGTAGGAGTACCCATATTCTATTTCCTTAGCTTTTGTTTAGAGGTTTACTTGCTGAGTACCGTGTAGTTTGTTATTCACCCCTTGCTTCTACAATTTTTGTAGGTACGAGCCTGAATTTTGTGATACTTTCCATTCTCTTATTTTCCGAGGCTTCTTGGAGATTTGTGAGATAGTTTTTTGTCATCTCAGCGGACTTTCTTACACCTATTTATGATCTTGTTCTATTCTAGAAACAAGGTCATTTGAGACTTGTGTTTTTCTTTTGAGCCAATTGTAATATTTTAAAGGCTTGTACATGTGACAACCAGATTTTGGGGGTATTTTTGAGTTGAATTATAAAATTTCCACATTTTATAGTAATGACTGAGTTTTAGGTTAACTTTTCTTGGTGGGATAAAACGAGTGCTATTACGTTGAAATTTTGAATGGTTGTTATGGTGTAGTTAAGGCTAATGATTGGGGCAATCATTAGGATAATGTATAAATGAATTAGTCTTGGTGGCTTTAGTCTATCCTTTCACGAACGACACAACAATTGGTATAGTTTGTCACCAATTTGAGTTCTTTTTACTTTTGATCATCATATTGTAAATTGAGTTTCAGTATTATAAGATAGGTAATTAAATATTGGATGTACTATATTGTATGAAAACTCTTAGAATTGTATTGTTGGGAGAAATTAAGACATAACTCTAAGCTTGAAACTTAGAAATTTGATTATAAATTTGGAGTGAGTTATTGGGTCTAGACTAAACACATAGTAATATGGGTGTTGTTAGTTTCGAAATCTTATTGTGTTATTAATGTGAATAGATTTCTTTCAGTTGGAAGTTCAACGAATGGGCAAGTCTCATATCCCGGAATGAATTCTTGATTAATTGAGGCAAGTGAATTTCTAAACCCATCTTAAGTGTATGAAATTCGTGTATTTCCTTGTAATATGTGTTTCGGGGTAATGAGACTTGGTGATGGGTTGAGTTGTCCACATTGATTAATTCTAATGAGGACAAAGGGGTAATAAAAAACAATGTGATTAATTGTATGTGTGTGATGTGTTGAGAATGGTTTGAAAGGCTTGTTGAATCATTGTTTATGTTGTATCATGATTGTGTTGCTGTGAATTGTGTAATGTTATGAAAATAGTCATCTCCTCATCATTTGTGTGAACATGTCATTTGCATTTTTCTAAGACATGGTTGTGACAAGTGTTATGTGAATTGAGAAAGCATAAGAAATTAAAGAGGATGTACCATTTTGAGGAGCGTATCGCGCACTGCAATGGATACTATATTTCGAGAGACGTATCACGCGCCGCGATAGTTACCATTATCAAGGGTCGTATCGCGCACCGCGATGGATGCATAGACAGATATGTGCCCCATGGGTCCTAGACTGAGAGACAATGAGTGTGTATCATTAGGTTAGACATGCATCACTATACTTGACATTGCATTTCATTGCCTTACACATCTTTATCGTTGATGAACTTGATCTTGTGTGTTGTTGATCTTGTGAGTTCCTTTTTGTGGAAGTTGTGATTGATGAATAGTGAGTTTATTGTTGAGGATATATAATTGTTAAAGTGTTGTTGTTGAGCTGTGTGTTATGTAAACTGTGAACTGTTAGGTTGGGTTGGTTTTATGCATGTAATCCTTGTGATTAATGATTATTGAGCTTGTTATTGAGGATATGTAATTGTTAGAGTGTTGTTGTTGAGCTGTGTGCTATATTAATTGTGAACTGTTAGGTTGGGTTGATTTTAATGCAGGTTATAGTTGTGGAGGTTCAGTTGGGGTGGTATGAGTACCTGTATTCTATTCCCTTAGCTTGTGTTTAGAGGTTTGCTTGCTGAGTATCATGTGGTTTGGTACTTATCCCTTGCTTCTACAATTTTTGTAGGTTTCAAGCCTGGGGTTTGTGATACTTTCCATTCTCTTATTTTTTCCGAGGCTTCTTGGAGATTTGAGAGGTAGATGTTTGTCATCTTAGCGGACTTTCTTACTCCTATTTATGATCTTGTTCTATTCTAGAAACAAGGTCATTTGAGACTTGTGTTTTCCTTTTGAGTCAATTGTAATACTTTAGAGGCTTGAACACGTGACAATCAGATTTTGGGGGTATTTTTGAGTTGAATTATAAAATTTCCACATTTTATTTGAATGGTTGAGTTTTAGGCTGACTTGTCTTTGTGGGATAAGACGAGTCTTATCACGTCCATTTTTTTGGGTCGAGACAAAATGGTATTAGAGCCCCAGGTTCATAGGTCTCACGTGTATACAAGCCAAGTCTAATAGAGTCCCGAGGATCGGTATGGAGATGTATGTACTTATCTTCGAGAGGCTTTGGTGACTTTTAAGAAAAATCTTCACTTCTTGAATCTCTATCGTGCATCATTTGGCCGTTTTGATTCTTATCGCATCACTCCATTCACTCTTACTTATAGTGATGACTCGTGCGTAGTTCCTCATGTGAGCAGTTGGTATGTCGTGTATAACTTGAAGGTTAGACCTAGTACTAAAGTGGAGGTGATAAGCTTATGGAAATGATGTGTGGTTAGTTTAAGAATGTTCAACAATTTGAAAGGATTGAGTAAGGTGATGACTCAATGATGCATTTTGAGGATATTCGAATTATGAGGTTGAACAATAGTTTGAGGGATTTTATGAATGTGTTTATTTTTGGCTAGTTACCCCAATAAAGGGAATAATACTTGTGTGTTATAGGCAATATCTTGATTAGTTCGATAATTGGAAGTGGAATGATTAAAAAAATGGATAGGTAATGAACAGTGTCACTTTGAAAACTACAGTTAGTAATGTTGTCATAACATATATGGGCTACTTAGTGAATGATGAGAATAATGCTATGCTAATTGAGGTTAGAATCTCTAATGTAGTTTCATAGATTGAGCGCATGTCAAAGAGTAACATGAAATGACTACTATAATGGTACTGATTCTTACTTGGTTAGAGTGATGGAGTGGGTTATTTCTACTATTGACCTGATATATGAAGAAATGAATATCGCTTTGTATGATAGACTGAATAGATTTGGTAGTGTATTGTAGTTATTCAATGGATAGAAATGTATGGGCTATATGGGTACGATCTTCTCAGTAGGTATGATGTGTTCTAGTGGTGGATCTAACAGACTTTCATGATGTGGTACTAGTGGTACATGAAAATGAATACATCGATTTTCAAGTGCTAATACTAACTACTTAAAAAGTTATTAGATTTATCACATGCTCGTATAATGAGATTCGGTGTTGCATTTACATTTGAGAAACCAATTAGGTTATTAATGCAGATGTTTGGGGTTAAGCAGTGTGTATAAGGAGGATTTTAATGGTGGATCGTTGATACATTATTAATGTGTTACGTTGAGAAGTGTATCCCGAGGGTTCTAAATGAGGACCAGTGATTTCATCTTAGGGTCCAAAGGAATGAATAGATACCATAATGACAAGCTTATGGGTAAAGGAAGTCCCAAAGAGTATAGTTGTGTGAAGGTAAGTGAAAATTTTAGTATAAAGTACATATAAAAGTTGGTTAATCCTTTGGATTTGATTGGTATAACTGGGTTAAAAATGTCATATTGATGAAAAGATTGAATCTGTGGTGATGACAAGAGCTAACTGAGCATGACGGTAATAAGAGTTCGTGATGGATTATGATTAGGATGCAACTATATGATAAAGATTGTTGGTTGAATGGATTTTTTTTGGTAATGACGACTTACGAGTATATAATGTTATGGTTTGCTACTATTTGATGAGTAACGTGGTTGCATGGAAAGTTATAGGAGGTGCTGAGACACCACTCGAATAGAATTGAAATGAAGTAGAGTCACAAATGTAAACAATTAGTGGGATGTATTTTAGTCATTGGAAAGAGGCAATCGAGAACAAAGATATTTATGCTAATTACAAAGGACAAAGATATATCTTTAGAGAGTTGAGAAATCGAGTTCAGAGATACGTGGTTCTATATATTTTGCTCTATTATGGTAATAGTTTCACTGGTTCATCAGATTGGTTAAAAACAATTGGGTAAGATTTGAGAAAGAAGTCTACACATGTTTGACTCGAGTGTGGTGATAAGTTCTTTTATGGTTGTGAGTTAGGTAACTGGTACAGTTGAATTTTAACGAAGGATAATGTAATATCGATGGAGAGACGATCAATTATAGGCTAAGATATGTGAATCCATAAAAATCTTCAAGGTATGAGTTAATGTTGGTAGATAAAGAGATTGGGTTACAAAGTTAGATTCAAAATTCATGATTTTCATTGTGTGTTTAGGTTTGTGCTAGTGTGTTTTGTCAAGGTTTGGATTGGTAAGGTAAGAAACAATCGATCGCATTGAGTATGAAGCACTTGGAATGACTTAAAAATAATTTGAGTAGTAAATTTGGTTACTTTTGATTGTTCTACCTAAGGAAGGGTTACATTTAATATTTTTATGTTGAGGATAAGGTAAAAATGTCAGGCATTGTTGACTGAATAATAAGATTGGTGAGCGAGTCAACAAAAGGAACAAGAGTCTGGTGTATTGAAGGGTTCAAGATATTTAGAATTTTGTGTCATGGTAAGAATTTAAGAAAAGTGAAGGATCAAGACCTTTCGTATAAGCCTTTTGTTTGTAGTTGAACGATTTATTAACTTTAGTCTATGAGTTTAGATTTGACTGTGAGATGTGAACTAGTCCGGTACAGACTTATTAGGAAGTTATCATCGATTTTTCTAAAGATTTAGTTTTTGATTTGGGTGACAAGAAACTATGTGTGGAAGATTCTATGTGGTTATGTCGAGCTAGATTGTTCAAATTATGATAGGTAACTTATTGATGTTCTAAAGTATGGACCTACAGTTTTACACGAATAATGAGGATTTCAAGGGGATTGAAATTACTTTGTCGTGGGATGATATAGACTGTTATGATGTGTTACATAGGTATTTGATGGTGAGTAGAGGTTATGAGCTTATAGTATACCGAATTATTGGATTGACCAAGAATATTTCTTAAGTGTTGGTATGAGGTATATGATGGTTTAGACTATTAGTTGAAATTTGGTATATGAAAGATTACGTGGAGTTGACATTGTACGTGATTCAATAACTTTATATTGATGGGAAATTACTTTTAGATTTGAAATTACAATCAACCTTGGGTGGGATCCATATCTATCATAAATTACCTATTTAGAAAGAAAGAGCACCATAGTTTGAAAATTTTAGAGGCGATAATGTGTTTGTCATGAAGACTTTGATACTAGTGACGGTTTGAGAGTAAGGTAAATGATTGGTGTGGTTATGATGTCTATTAGTATTAAGAGTGCTGGCTTTAGTGGAGTCTTGTGAGAAGTATGTAGGGTTCGATAAAAGAAATATGTGAGAAATTATAATAGGGACTAGATTGATGATTGTGGGTAGCTAGAAAATTAAAGAGATAGAGTCATATGAATGAAAATGTTTGATATTGGCATTATGGAAATAGTATCTATTGTTATTCGATTTTGGTTCTGTATATTCTTATGCAACCATCTACATCGTTTTGGATATGGTTTGGAGTGAGATTCACTACCTATACCCACACGTGTTTTCATATCTATGGGTGAATTTCTAGTGGTAGATAGGGTGTATCGATCCTGTAATTGTCCTCTAGGTTGGGTGAAATTCTTGGACAAACTTGGTCATTTAAGTTATGATAGATTCGATGTTGTTTTAGATAGTTGAAGTATACCAATGGTTTTACACACACAACTTTGGTTATGAGAACTTATAGAAGAGCTTTCGTGAATAGTTACATTTATCAGACATTGCTTTTAAAGGTTTCGTGTCTTGGTGTGTACCGCTTGTTGGGTGGTTACTTAATTATTCTTCTTCGGGTTAGATATGTTTGATTTTCCATTGATGAGTACCCGATGTCTAAAGATTAGATTTTTATAATTTAAGCTCATGAAAAGATTGTGTTGTGAAAATAAAATCTTGATAAGATCTGTGATGGTGAGCATTATGAGTGTGTGGTGGTTGATTGAAGTTTACTTCTGGTTGTAGCCGGTATTGATTAAGAATGTTATCTTGGTTATGTGAGAAAATATTTGTCATGATGGTTGTGTTATGGTCCAATGGGTTTCAGTTTATATTGAATTCATCAGTAAGTTTGTGGCTTGATAATCACTCTTGATTTATAGATTTTCCAAAGTTTGATTGGAAAGTTCAGTTCTTAGTAGTTGATCTTGATAGAATGGTGTTAAGGTGGAGCTCACTTGGAAAGATGAACACCGACTAGTATGTCATAACTTAGACTTTTGATAACGTTGGTTATTATTCTTTCTTCTTCCATATATTCGAGGACGAACATGATTTTTAGTGGTGGATAATGTAATGACCAGGAAAGTCATTTTTAGAATTTTTTATAAAATTACCGTTTTACCCATCTCGGTAGTTGCCCCGAGTTACTTTCGATCAGTTTGTGAAATTGATTGGGAATTTTGAACTATTTTTTTTAACAATGGTTATTTAGTTGACGAATATTTATTAAATAATTAATTTTTATTAGTTGGTGGTTAATGGGCCAAGTTCATATATAATATAATTTAAGTTAATGGCCCATGTATTAAAATAAATTAGTAGGAATTGAAACCTTTAGTTCTTATTTTCTGGAAACAAAAGATAACCTCCGAAGAGGAGTCACGGCCAATACCCAGATAAAATTTCAATTGATACATTTATGTATAATGGTTTAGGTCTTATTATTATAATAATAATTATGTTGGGGTTGGAAAATAAAAAGGAAAGAAGTTGGATTTAATGTGTAATTTGACATGCCTGCACTAACGTTTCTAGTACTTAGGGAATTGAAATTTTGAACGGTTGTTATGGTGTAGTTAAGGCTAATGATTGGGGCAATCATTAGGATAATGTATAAATTAATTAGTTTTGGTGGCTTTAGTCTATCCTTTCTCGAACGACATAACAATTGGTATAGTTTGTCACCGATTTGAGTTCTTTTTACTTTTGATTATCATATTGTGAATTGAGTTTCAAAATTATAAGATGGGTAATTGAATATTGGATGTACTATATTATATGAAAACTATTAGAATTGTATTGTTGAGAGAAATTAAGAGTTAATCCTAAGCTTGAAACTTAGTAACTTGATTATAAATTCGGAGTGAGTTATTGGGTCTAGACTAGACACATAGTAATATGGGTGTTGTTAGTTTCGAAATCTTATTGTAATTATTAATGTGAATAGATTGCTTTGAGTTGGAAGTTCAACGAATGGGGAAGGCTCATGTTCCGGAGTGAATTATTGATTGATTGAGACTAGTGGATTTCTAAACCCCTGTTAAGTGTATGGAATTCGTGTATTTCCTTGTAATATGTGTTTGGGGTAATGAGACTTGGTGGTAGGTTGAATTGTCCACATTGATTAATTCTAATGATGAAAAAGGGATAATAAAAGGCAACGTGATTAATTGTTTGTGTGTGATGTGTTTAGAATAGTTTGAAAGGCTTGTTGAATCAATGTTGATGTTCTATCATGATTGTGTTGTTGTGAATGGTGCAATGTTTTGAAAATGGTCATCTCCTCATTATTTGTGTGAACAAGTTATTTGCATTGTTCTGAGACATGGTTGTGACAAGTGTTATGTGAATTGAGAAAGAATAAGAAATTAAAGAGGATGTACCATTTCGAGGCACGTATCGCACGCCGCGATGGATACTATATTTTGAGGGACGTATCACGCGCCGCAATGGTTACTATTATCGAGGGTCGTATCGCGCGCCGCGATGGATGCATGGACAGATATGTCCCCCATTGGCCCCGAACTGAGAGACAACGGGTGTGTATCATTAGTTCAGACATACATCACTATACCTGACATCGCATTTTATTGCATTACACATCTTTATCATTGATGAACTTGATCTTATGTGTTGATGATCTTGTGATTGCCTTTCTGTGGAAGTTGTGATTGATGAATAGTGAGTTTATTGTTGAGGATATATAATTATTAAAGTGTTATTGTTGAGTTGTGTGTTATGTAAATTGCGAACTAATAGGTTGGGCTGGTTTTATGCATGTGATAGTTGTGATTGATGAATATTGAGCTTGTTGTTGAGGATATGTAATTGTTAAAGTGTTGTTGTTAAGTTGTGTGCTGTATAAATTGTGAACTGTTAGGTTGGGCTGATTTTTATGCAGGTTGTAGTTGTGGAGGTTCGGTTGGGGTTGTAGAGTACCTGTATTCTATTCCTTTAGCTTGTGTTTAGAGGTTTACTTGCTGAGTACCGTGTGGTTTGGAACTCTCCCCTTGCTTCTACAATTTTTGAAGGTTACGAGCCTTGATTTTGCGATACTTTCCATTCACTTATTTTCCGAGGCTTCTTGGAGATTTGTGAGATAGCTATTTGTCATCTCAGAGGACTTTCTTACTCCTTTTTATGATCATGTTCTATTCTAGAAACAAGGTCATTTGAGACTTGTGTTTTTCTTTTGAGTCAACTGTAATACTTTAATTAGACGCGTGTACACGTAACAATCAGATTTTGGAGGTATTTTTGAGATGAATTATAAAATTTCTGCATTTTATTGTAATGATTGAGTTTTAGGCTGACTCGTCTTGGTGGTATAAGACGGGTGTCATAACGTCCATTTTTTTGGTTCGTGACAATATTAGCAATTGACGATTGAATAATCATCTTCTTTGATTCATCATCTTCATCTATATTTGTTTCTTCTCTTAAATATCTGTCCATTTCGGGGACACCAATGGACTGTCGAATTCCTTTGGTGTAATCTGCATCTGGAATGAAAATCTGTCGCATCTCATCCACTAGCCCTGCATGCAATATAAATTTAAAGAAGAGTTTTATTTAGTGGAACATAGATTTAATAGACAAAAATATTATTAAGAAAATTATATAAGAAACTTTTTAGTTAGATGCATGATTATATCTTGATTGATACATAAAACAATTACAAAAATTACCTGCATTGACCATTTGATCAGCCTTCATGTCAACTCTACGGTTCAAGACTGATTGCTCTACATCAATCCAAATAAAGCAAGTATCATACAAATATTTGAACAGGAACACAGAGTCTTTCACAAGTTTTTCAATATACGAATTTGACCCTCCAACAATAATTGGAAAACGTTGAGTCTTCAAAAAAATATATGTAGACAATAGCTTGCAAACAAAAATCTACAACAGTGAAGTCGGAATCTGGCTCAATTTCACCTAAAAAAATGTGATCAAATTAACTGTCTCAGAATTGGAATACATAATTTTTTAATAGTAAAGTATATTTTCCACTAGAATCTACAATTACTACTATAAAATTATCTAGGTAGTCATTTGATATAAATATTATTGGTAATAAATATATATATACCTAACAAATAGTGGCCTACACCTTGTTTCTCAGTGTGTGTGATCTTGTTTGTAACAATTTCAAGTCCCTTATATACTTCCATTTTGTTCGAGTTGATTATTTCTCCTCGAAAATGGGTGGCAAGGTCAACAAAGAGATGGGATTTTCCCATTCCTGTTGCTCCCATTATGAACACCACGTTCTTCTTGTTGAACTTGTTATTGTTGATGAAAGTATTCATCTTAACTACACATAAAATAAAATCAAAATAATAATTATTTTACAATAGTAAATAATCTCATGAAAATCACTCATGCATACAGTCAGACATTAAAAAATCTTGTAAAAATAAAGTTAATAAGTAGAAACCTTGCTTGAGATAGAATATATTGTGTAAAAAAATATATATATTTTTCTTGATGGAGGCTATGAAAGAAATTGCATTCAACTTTTATAGTAAAATATGTTTGTGGACTTATTAATTAACATGCAATATTTAAATTACTGATATCTTTTAAGAAAAGAATGACTTTTGACAAATTTATAGAAATGTCAATTTGAATTTTGGTAATTATTATTAAATATATTTAGGATAAAGTTATTAGATTTTCATTGTTAGGAGATCACATACAACTGAGCTTTTGTAGTAAAAATGTGATTATAAATTTATTAATTGGTATACCAAATTAAAAAAATAAAAATATA
>JAJOOH010035452.1:0-10442 GCA_029582605.1 Solanum gracilifrons | reverse complement strand
ATAACTAAATGAAAAGTGAGTTGGAACGAATGTACCAAACGTCTACTTAAAAAAGTAGACGTGTATGACCGGAAGCCGAAAATTGAAAGTTGAATTTTGAAGCTCCAATTTCCAAAGACCAAATTCGTAATTTTAACGAAAATAAGAGAATTTAGAGAGTAGAGAGTAGAAGATATTTTTGTGAGTGAAAAGAATGAAAGATTAGGGGCATTACAGTTAAAAAAAAGGATGAAAATGTAGTTTTAAGAAGATTGGGGTATTAAAAAAAGTTTAGGGGGTAGGGAGGTGTAAAGGGGAGTTATGGGGGTGAACGCGCCGTTGGTGGGGCCCAAAACCCGTTGCCCAACGACTATAATTTTAAAAATTTAAGATTAAAAAAAAAAAAAAATTGAACGAATCGGACCGGTACCGGGACTGACCTGACCGAGACGGACTGGTAAATCCCGGTTTCCGTCCCGTTACCCCTCCCGGACCGGCACAATACCGGATCGAACCGATACTATCCGGAACCGAGACAGAACCAGTACTGGTACCTCCTGGTTCCGTTGTCAGCCTTACTTCTAGCTGTATGGATTGTGTGGTTACGTTGGGGGGTGGGGGAAAGGGGTTATGTATACATGTATCCTATTCTACTTTGGGAAAATCCTTTGGGCCATAATTTGGCCAGGTAATAGGATATGTTCACACTATAAACTAGTTTGTTTTAGGATATTTTTTCCCTTTAACTTAAATATTGAATATATTCTTCAATTATGTTTCCAATACATTGAAAATGATTAATGAGATTAATTATTAATGATTTCTTAGTTAAACATGGGAAAGAAACCACAAAATTCATCAAAGAAAACATAAGTCTCACCCACTCTTCTCACTTGAAATTTTGAGGATTTAATTTTTTTTTTTAAAAATTGATAGTAATAATAAAAGATAAAAAAAATATATATCTCTTTTTCGATTTCAAAATTACCTCCTTAATTGTTTTGTTTGTTTTGTTTTCCATTCCTAAATTACCTCTTTAATTCTTTGGTTTATTTATTTTCCATTTCTTTTTTCTTGATGATAAAAATAAATTAAAAAGTACAAAAGAGGAGTAAAGTGTAGATAATCTAGTTTAGTAATTTCCAATCGTGAGAAGATAAATATATCAAATTTAAATATTAAAAATTTATATCTATAATACTCAAAATTAAAAAAACTGAAATTGATTGAGTTGGCAAAACAATTACTCTTATTTGTTTAAAGTGTTGTTACACATCGGTTTTCTGGAAAAAAAGTTAAATGATAAAATAATATTTTATCTGTCACGACCCGATTCTTCGAGTCATGATGACACCTACTAACCCACCAGTAGGTAAGCCAACCCGTAACCCGAAACAAGTAATGGGTCTGAGGGCAGAAACTAAACAAGAGTAGGCAAAATTTAAGATAACAACATAACCAGGGGGAAGCAAACCAAAACATATATACAAATAAAGATCCCTCCACAACCTGGAAGTCACTAGTACAAAGCTACTAACATAACGAGTACAAATTCCAAAACTGGACCACATAAACTGGACTGTCTTGAAAGGTAAAAGACAAGTCTATATATACAGATGGAGACTGAAATAATGCAAAACATCGCGTGCTCACCCCCGTCTCCGGATCATACTACTCCAAACGGGATAAACGCTAGCCACTGGTGCTCGGACCTGCATCACGAAACAGAACAACAGGTACCCAGTAGGCATCATAGGCCGACTAAACCTGAAAAGTAATGTAACATCCGGCAATTTGCAATAACTATGAAGAGGCTTAGAATTGGAAATAGTCACTTTTGGAAAGAATAAAAAATCTGGGAAATTTGGTTAAGTATGGGAAAAAGTGGTTTTTGTCCAACTTTGAACAGTCATAACCCCTAGCTCAGGATAAGATAAATGTAGTTCCAGTTATGTTAGCGAAGCCTGTGGAATGATCTTTCCAACGCCGCTGAGTTTGCTCGATTTCGAGTTCGTATGAGTGAGTTATTCCCTTTCGAAGTTGGGCTGTTGGTAAGGGAAGTCAGTCCGGAAATTGAAAGGGTATTTTGGTCTTTTCCCTAACCATTTATTTTGGATATATATTAAGATTTTAGACTGATTTTAAATCAGTTTTCCCTTTTTAAAAAGTGAGAGTTAGGGTTCTTGAGAGAATAGGAGAGAAGGGGAGAAGAAGAAGCAAACTCCGTAAAGATCGTTGTGATTTTCGTCGGGGGTGATCCCTATTAAGGTATATGAGATCATAGTGTTAGGTTGGTTCTTTCCCCCACACGCCTAACTCGTTTTAATTCCGAGAAAAGATTGGTTGTGTTGTTGTTGAAATTTGTGGTTGTGTGTGTTGAAGTTGTTGGTTGTGTTGTTGAAGTTCTTTGCTGTCTTGGTACATGTTTTCGATTATGATTTCGAGTTGAATTTATTGTATGTTGAGGGGTTTTATGAGTCTAAGTGTTTGGAGATGAAACATTTGAAGTTAAGGTGGTTTAGAGTTGGAAAAACAAGGGAGAAAAGTCGAATTTTCGGGGAAAAGGGCTGGGCCGTCGCGCCTGCCAGCGCTTCCCAAAGGGGGCTCTGAAGTCCAGCCCTTGGGGAGGCGCGCCTAGTAGTGCGCCCCAGCTGCCCCTCTGAACTTTGTGGTCTGGCGCCCCGCGCCTCTCAGAGCGCCAAGGACGCTAACCTTTCCCATTCATTCCCCACTTTCTCATGCATGTTTCTTGGTAATGTACCTATGTTCTATAATTGTTTTCAATACTCTAAGGTACATCTAAACCTCCCAAATTCATCCATAACATATGATCAAACACCTTGAATCTAGAAATCTAATTCAAGGAGAGTTAGTTTTCAAGTCAAGTGAAGTTAAGAGTTAAGCTTAGAAGTTAAGAAGCACGTCAAGCAAGTCTTTAAAGTTGTTCAAGAGTCTTTATAGAACGTTATAACTTCAAATTTAAGGCTCAAGTTTCAAGTTAAGTAAAGGGTATAGAGTTTTAAGTTAACCCAGAGTATAAAGTTGAGTTCATTCTCAAAAGTTATTAGGGAACTAAGTATTC
Organism: Solanum gracilifrons; assembly: GCA_029582605.1. NCBI lineage: Eukaryota > Viridiplantae > Streptophyta > Magnoliopsida > Solanales > Solanaceae > Solanum > Solanum gracilifrons. The sequence goes on along the minus strand of JAJOOH010035452.1, from coordinate 7,381 downwards.
CCAAAGAAGTTTTAAGGAAATGTTTTCACATTTAAAGCAAGATTAGAAATTGAGATTTCCAAAGAGCCTTCGGGCTAGTTTTCAGAAAAAAAAGTAATCACTTTCTAAATAAAGCGAGAGAGGAAACTGAGATTTCCAAGATAGCCTTTGAGCTAAGTTTTTGAGTAATTATCTTAAATCAGCAGGAAGAAATATATTTTAAAAATATAAGAGCCAGTACATTTTTGGGAGTAGTATTGAGCACCGAGTTGGGGAGAGCGTTCAAAGAACTCACAGCCCCCATAGAACCATGTAGCCACCATGGGTAGAAGAGGTTCATACTTTTTAGATGAATCTTTTTCAGACTAGACTAGTGGATCCATTAGGCAGTTCAAGTCCTATACATTTGGCCGGGAATAAGATGCTCTGGCAGCGTAAGGTCGATCGCTTTATCATCACTATAGCTCTTATGTGATGGTTGTCGGTTAGAGAAACTCTCACCGCAATTATTGTATATTTATATACAATAGTTTATTGTATTTTTATACACATCTCAGCTTATTGTATCTTTGTATACATACAGAGTTTATAACAGGTTTTAAACAGCTTTTCTTTATATTGCACTTGTTTTAACTTGCATCATATTGAAATGAGTCAGTCAGGTTGAGTTAAGTTGAGCCAGGTAAGCTATTTTAGTTTCTTCCAGATTTTTTTCCTTCTAGCCTTTGTTGCTTAGTTTTCCAGCTCGCATACTCGTACATTCAATGTACTGATGCCAGTTGGCCTGCATCTTATGATGATGCAGACGCAGGTACCCAGGACCAGCGTCCGGTACGCTGTTGATCCAGCTGAGTACTCCAGAGTCAGTGGTGAGCCACTTTGCATTCCGGAGGACTCGGTTATTTTGTTCTCTTAGTTTTGTTTTATTAGGATGTTGCGGGGTCTGTCCCAACATCCATCTCAGTATTTTAGAGGCTTCATAGACGGTCAGTCAGTTAGTATTGAGTCTCTCATCTATGTATATATGTAAATATTCTATTTTTGGGACTCGAGTTGCCTTTTTGGCCAGATTTTATCAGTTAGGTTGTTTTATAACCTTGCATTGCATTGAGTTATTCTGTTGAGTTAGGTTTCTGCTGAGTTAAGAAAGCCAGGCCAAGGGTTCGCTTGGGGGGCAGCAGTGGTCTTCAAGTGCCGGCCACGTCTAGGGTATAGGCTCGGGGCGTGACAAGTAAAGGCAATATGAAAAGAAGGTATAACACAAACCGAAGTCAAAAACGAAAATCTAACTAATAATGGAATGCACACGAGTGAAGAAAGAGCTAACTAAAGTAATCTATAAGCTAACTACATCTAACTGGGCCCCCATAAGCCCAGAAGGTACACTCGTGCGCAAGTTAAATAAAAATCCGAACGGACCCCCATAATCCCGACGAATACACAAAATAACTATAACTAAAGAGAAATGCATATAAGAACCCAAGAGCGGAGAACATCGAACCAGAACCTCAACCTCAATTAGTAGAATCTGACAGAGTGTCAATGTAAGTATAACTATAACCGGATGCTACATAAGTATCTGGGCAATAGAGGCCGGAACTCTAACCGGATGCTCTACATAAGTGTCAATGTAGCTGCTGAAAGAGTCTCAATCGATCCATGCTCATAAATATCCGTGGAATGCCGTCCACACTTAGCCAATCAATGTAAGTCCTTAGAACCGAATCAAAAATCAAATTCGAGTCGCGAAGTAGAACTAGTGTCGCCGACATAACTCGTGAAGCCGCAGTATCGGAGAAACAAGGATAACTATCTTCGGAGCAAGCGTATTGCCTTGCTAAGGCCCAAATTATCATACTAAAGTCTGCTACACCAGTCTACAGGGATCTAAGTCGGCAGAGCGACGTCGGGGTAAAACTAAGGCCTATTGGATCTGAATCATGAATTTTTAAGGCAAGCCCTAGTCAAACCTAAACTAAGGCCCAACATGCTTCAATAAACAGTAATTAAGGATGCAAGCACTCCACATAGCGAGAAGCGTCAATTAATAACACAAAACATACTGACAGTTACCCGATAATTCTCGAAATATCCAAAAACATGATTTTTAAACACCTATAAGTGATTCAATAACTACCCAACCCAAATCCCAACTAATCAACATGCATTCACAATCTCGAGCTCAATCTAAGAGAGGAAAACCGTAGCCTACTTGTAGGCCGATCACACGTACTCCAAAATCACTTCTCCGGAGCTTTTCCTTTTCGAACGGCCTCGAAACGCTGCCCCACTATAAAAAATAAAGTCACAACATTATTACGATCGTTTAGACATCAAAATCACAACAAACGAAGACGGGTCAATTTTGGAGTCAAAATAGAAATCGTGGGACTCGCACAAAACTGTCCAAATTTGACTCCGTCAAGACACCCTAAACAACACACCAAACTTCTATTCCAAAATGAAACACAATTCGGGGATCAAAACGCATCAACACCCAACAAGCAAGAAAACCACACTTTAATCAACTTAAAAGAAAACATTGCCACAGTCTAAACTCGAAATTAATGAGAATCAAAAAGTGCCCAGTACTCCTTGAACACTGTAAGATGAAGACACGACAATTTTCAATATGTGGACTTTGAATCACCCAAAACCGAGCTAAAATGAATGAGATATGACCAAAACAAGGATGTCAAAAACAACAGCTCGAAATAGGGTACAATAGTCAGGTTATTGCAAAATTTACCTCGAACTACGCACTACCGACAGCTTTTAAACACTCTACAGCGAAACAACCAAATATACGAAGCTCCCGCACTTTGAATCGCCTAATTCGGATGAAATATGAGAGAGTTATGAGGGTTTGAAGTTTGGGAAATGTTGTTGATTTTCTGCATTTATAGCAAATTTTCTGCAATAATTTCCAAAACTAAAATTACTCCGACGGGGTGCTCCGAACTTGTTCGGAACCCCGTGCACGCAAACAAGATATGCAACCATACCAAATTCGATAGTCCAGACTCAATGGCACAGTCAAAATTTCCATACGAGGTCATTTTGACAAAAAGTGGATCCCACACCCAAATGTCATTTTAAGTCAAAAACTACAAAAGAGCTCCGAAAAATATCGAAAACCTCGAGACACAAAAGAAAGGTTAATCTAGACCAAACTTGACATTCTGGAGCTAATAGCGCTGACAGAATTCTCATCCGAGAGCATTTACTCAGAATGTTGACCAAAGTCAAACTTAGGCTTAAACTTAAAGTTAAAACGCCTAATCGCACCACTCACACTGAAAATCTCGGGAGTCATGCCGACCATGCTACTAGCCTAAAATGACCCTTCCTGAACTGATGAAATCGTCAGAATTGGATTTCGATGTCATCTTCTCAAACTGTTGATCGAAAATGATCATTCAAGGTTCATAAGTTCCAAAACACTAAAACTCACACCATAACCAAACGAACGACCAGGCGATCGAACTGTTAGTCCCAGCAAGTCATAAATGACTTGGGGTTGCTACAGGAACGCTCTAAATGACACACAGAAGGCAAGACACAGAAATGACCAGGAGGGTCATTACATTATCAGATTAAACTAAGAATGTATATGAGCAATATGAAGAAACATAAATTACCATGATGTTTCCTGTATTATGTGATTGCCTTCATATCCTCGATCGTATATGAATCACATCATACACTAATAAAAACTCATTAAAATTAATATTTTTTTAATTTATCTAGAGACGTAAACAAATAATTTTTGGATAAAAATGTTGATGGTGCTTCATTGAAAAATTAGAATAACACAAAAAGGATTTATAAAGTTCTTTATAATTTCAAAATAAATTTTTATAAGAAAATTGAAAGAAAGACATCTTCATAGTTCTCCGATCATAATGACAACACAAATTTGTTAAGCATGAACTTCAAAGTTTCATCACATATATATTTTTTTCTTTATTAGTATTATTTGTTGTTTTATAAATAAACAAATGTTTGTTATTAAATGATATGTTAAAATATTAAGTATACATAGTTGTAGTCAGAATATTATTATTTTTTGCTCTCAAATTAATATTTTTTGAAACTGATTAGGAATTTTTATAATTAAGTAATTTTATTGTATTTATTATATAAATAAATTTAAATTACATATTTAAATAAATATTTAAATTAAATTTTAAATAACGTTTATAAATATAATGTAAAATAGTTCAATAATAACCGTCAAAACTCAAAATACTTTAGAATTGATAGACATCACATTAATGTTGTAGTTTTGCATATTTATTAATTATGTTTTAAAAAATTAAACTACATATTTAAATATTATGTTTAATTATTATTTTAAAAAAAATTAAACTACGTATTGAAAACTACATATTTAAAAATTAAACTACATATTTAATTATTATGATTTAAAAAATTAAACTACGTATTTCTATAATGTGTCGATGTCTACAATTTTAAAGTATTTTGAGTTTTGATTGTCGTTATTGAAATATTTTTTCAATTATATTTAAAAATGATTTTTATGTATAGTTGTCTCCTTCGGTAGAAAATTCTATATTAGATGAAAACATTTTTAAAAAAAATGTATATTCTAATTATATTATACTTTATTTACATACATTAAACATATTGTAATTTAATATAGTATCCTATATAAAATACATCTATTTTAAAGTATTATAATTGATAAGTAGGTATTGAGTGATCTTTTATTTATTTGTTTTGAAACATCCTCTTAATTAATATTATTGGAGTAGTTGATTTTTTTATTCATGGTTAAAATTAGTGAAATAACTTCACCAATTTCTATATATGTTAATTCTTGTTTGGAATGATAATAATATAAAAAATTAATATGTTATTCATGGTATAGTTATAAATGTCTTATCATCAATTATTTTTTAGAAATATCTAATTTTCAAAATAACATTATTTTTTCTCTTGAAAAACATCCATTATATAAACTAATCTATTTAGTTGATTATATTTAAAGAAAAAATAATATTTTTTTAATCTACGCTTAATTACTATATTTTACTAAATTTGTATTACAAAATAATTAAGTATAATCTTAAGTAGATAAGATAGTCATTTGTAGTTATTATTACTGAGAAATATTATTTTCTTCTTCAATAAAGAGAATTATTTTAAGCAAAAAAAATAACTTTTCAATGGTATGCATTGGTATTGAGTTCGGGGGAGGGTTAGAGGAGGGAGTGTAGGTTATTGTATATGTAGAGCATAATTTGTATGGTATATAATGAAAAAAATATTAATGTATAAAAATAAAATTACAGAAATATTTTTAAAACTAAAGCGCACAATTTTTTTTATTAACTAAAGAATATTTGTTTTTATAAATAAATCGAATGAACTATACACACATATACAAAAAAAATATACACAAAAACATTTTTCATTTTTCTTGGCAACCAAATAGTTTGTGTTTTAGTAGTTAAAAAAGTTTGGAAAATAGAAAAAAGTTAGTTTGTTTGGAGGGAAAAGTATAGAGGAAATAAATGCAAAAATTGAAATAAGGATATTATAGTCATTTTACATTTCTTGCCAAATTCTGGCCAAATTTTTCTAGCTATTTAACATTACTCTTCCTTTTTTATCAGGCGACTGTTGTAAAACTAGACAAATAGATGTGTTCATCATTTTTACATTTCCTTAGCTGTCCATTGAATTTGAGAACAAACAAACAAATATCGGGAATGTAAAAAGGTGACCTCATTCTAGTTATCAGAAACATTCTGTCATTAAATGTAGAAATGCTACAGTAATAATCAATTAAAACAAACTTCTTCCACATTTTCCTCCAGCCTTTGTGATTGTCTTGATTAGGAACTTGGTGAGAATTTTGCTGATTATCTGATGGATATGACAAGTGTCTTCTCTCTTCAAACTAGTACTATATATAGCCATACAGATTGTACTGAGTTTTACAATAGGCAAGTCGTTATCAATGAAGCTAATCACTTTTTTTGCCTTGTTTTTCCTACTACAAAGCACTACTATTCTTTCTTTTGTTGCTGCAGACTATTCTGTAGCGACATCACAATATGGTGGTAACACTCATCCACCTATTACTAGCCAACCACCACCTTCTCATGGCTATCAACCGCCTAGTTCTCCAAGTACACCACCTCCAAGGCATGCTCCACCACACCATGCCCACCCACCACATTCCCATGGTCATGTACCACCATTTGTTGGTAGTCCTCCATCGCCGTCTCCAGTGATTTCTCCGCCTAATCCCCCACCATCGTATGGTTCTCCTCCACCCTCTCATGGTGGCGGCCATCCACCATCTCAGGGGCATAAACCACATTCACCCTCTTATGGACATGCACCACCTCCTACAGAGCACACGCCGCCACCTGGAGGATATCATCCACCTAGCCATCATCAGCCTTCACCCCCAAGTCATCATGGGCATCCTTCACCACCAACACCAACTTACTCTCCTCCTCCTTTTCAAATGCAACCTTCATCACCTTTATATTCACAACCATCGCCGCCGCCACACTCATCACATTCACATGGACATGCTCCACCCCCTAAAGGGCATACACCACCTAAAGGACATCATCAACCTTCACCCCCAAGTCATCATGCACATTCTCCACCACCAACACCAATTTACTCTCCTCCTCAAGTGCAACCTCCACCACCGACTTATTCATCTCTTCCACCTCCATATTCACAACCATCACCGTCACTACATTCACCGCCCTCACATGGATATTCACCACCTCCTAAAGGGCACACACCACCTAGAGGACATAATCCACCAAGACCTCATCAACCTTCACCTCTGAGTCATCATGGACATCCTCCCCCTACACATGCACAATTACCACCAACTCCAATTTACTCGCCTCCACCTCAAGTGCAACCTTCACCTCTGACTTATTCACCTCCTCCACCTCAAGTGCAACCTTCACCTCCGATTTATTCACCTCCTCCACCTACATACTCACCACCATTACACTCGCCACCTTCACATGGACATGCACCACCTCCTAAAGGGCACAAACCACCTAGAGGACATCATACGCATTCACCTCCGAGTCATCATGGACATTCTCCACCAACATACTCGCCGCCACCATCTCTGCCAACGTACTCCCCTCCCCTACCTGCACAATCACCTCCACCTCCACCAACATACTCCCCTCCTCCACCTGCACAATCGCCGCCACCACCTCCACCAACGTACTCCCCTTCTCGTCCTGCAAAATCACCACCACATCTACCAACATATTCCCCTTCTCCACCTGCACAATCACCACCACCTCCACCAACACACTCCCTTCCTCCATCACCATATCCCCCTCCCCCACCTGCACAATCACCACTACCCCCACCAACATAC
>JAJOOH010035448.1:0-17665 GCA_029582605.1 Solanum gracilifrons | reverse complement strand
ACTTAGACTTCCGCTGTGTGTTTTTAAAGTTGTTTTAAGAAGTTTAAATGTGTGGATGTAAATAAGTTTTTTTATTATTCCGCACTATTTTCATTATTGAATGCAATGAATGACTATGTGGCTTGTATAAGACCCCTTCGGGGTCGAGTACTCCTTGTTACGACTTGGGGGTGCTCCCGGGTCGTGACAAGCATCATCTAGCTTCTGTGCCCAATATGTCCTATTAGCATTCATTGTCTTTGTCATGATTGCCTTGATTTCCCTGTTGGACACCTCTACTTGTCCACTTAGCAAACTTTTGTTCTTTAACGATATACTTGGTCAGAAGAGCACAGAACACCTTGTTGCAGAAGTGAAAACCACCATCACTGATAATAGCTCTAGGTGTGCCAAACCTTGAGAGAATATTCTTGTTCAGGAAACCATCTACACCATTGCCATCATTCTGAGGCAAAACAACGGCCTCAACCCATTTGGACACATAGTCCACTGCAACCAATATATACTTCTACCCATAAGAACTCACAAATGGTCCCATGAAATCGATGTCCTACACATCAAACAATTCCACTTCTAGAATAGGTGTCATAGGTAACTCATGGCACTGAAAGATGGCTCCTTGCTGCTAGCAGACATCACAACTCCTTACTATGTCCACTGCAACTTGATGAATTGTGGGACAGTATTACCCACACTGAAGTATCTTGTGGGCTGCTCGAGCACCACTGTGATGACCACCTATTGGAGATGACTGACAGGCCTCCAAAATGTGCAGCATCTTAGCTTCAGGTATGCATCGCCTGATGGTTGTCTCAATGCAAATCCTGTACAAATATGGTTCGTCCCAGAAATACTTACTTACATCATGCATGAACCTCTTTCTTTGCTAAAATGTTAGACCTTCAGGCATTACATCACTAACAATAAAATTAGCATAATCAGCAAACCAATAAATAAGGTTAAGAGTTGCAGCTAATACCTGTTCATCTAGGAATGTATCATCTATTTCAAGCTCAAGTTCTTCTGTCTTTGTAGCCTCCAACCTAGACAGGTGATCAGCTACCTAGTTCTCACAGCCTCTTCTGTCCTTCACTTCAAAGTCATATTCTTCGAGAATCAGCACCCATCGGATCAGCCTAGGTTTGGCATCTTTCTTTGCTACGAGATAACTCATAGCAGCATGGTCTGTATGAACTATCACCTTAATGCCAAGAAGGTATGCTCTGAACTTTTCAAACACATACACTACAACCAATAGTTCTTGCTCAGTGACTATGTAGTTTTGTTGTGCCCCATTTAGCGACTTACTAGCATAGTAAATCGGATGGAATATCCTATTGCACTTCTGTCCCAACATAACTCCTAACACAATCCCGCTAGCATCACACATCACCTCAAATGTATACACCCAGCCTGGGTCAATAATCACTGGTGCTAAAATCAACTTTTCTATTAGGCACTTAAAAGCTTTGAGACATTTCTCATCAAAGACAAACTTTACCTCCTACTTAAAAGCTTTGAGAAATGCCTCATCAAAGACAAATTTCACCTCCTTCTCCAAAAGTTTTCACATAGGGTGTGCAATTTTGGAGAAGTCCTTCATGAAACGCCTATAGAGTCTGGCATTTCCTAGGAAGCTTCAAACACCCTTCACACAGATTAGTGGAGGTAACTTTTCAATCACTTCAATTTTGGCCTTGTCGACCTCGATCCCTTTCTATGATACCTTGTGTCCAAGAAATATACCCTACTTTACCATGAAATGGTACTTTCTCCCAATTCAGCACCAGGTTGGCCTCCTAACATCTCTGTAAATCCCTACTAAGATTCAACAAACATAAATCATCGAAAGATTAACCTACTATAGAGAAATTGTCCATAAATACCTCTAAAGTGTCTTCCACCATGTCAGAGAAAATAGGCATCATACACCTTTGGAATGTTGCTGGTGCGTTACATAGTTCAAATGGCATATGTTTAAACGCAAAGGTGCCATAAGAACATGTGAAGGTGTTCTTTTCCTGATCTTTAGGTGCAATTGATATATTGTTATAGGCAGGGTATCCATCTAAGAAATAATACCACCCTTTACCTGCCGACCTAACAAGCATATTGTCTATGAAACGCATGGGGAAATGATCCCTCAAAGTCCACTTTTTGATCTTCCTATTGTCCATACACACTCGCCATCCAGTGGCTGGTCTTTCTAGGACTAATTCATTTTTTGCATTTGCCACCACAGTCATACCGCCCTTTTTAGGTACACATAGCACTGGGCTGACCTAGTGACTATCAGAAATGGGATAAACCACCCAAGTATCTAACAACCTGATTATCTCTTTCTTAGCCACCTCTTGCATATGTGGGTTTTGCCTCTGCTGGTGTTCAATGCTTGGGATGCAATCCTCCTCAAGCTGAATCTTGTGGGTGCATATACCCGGAGGTATTCCAATTATATCAGTAATGGTCCACCCAATGGCCCTTTTGTACCTTCTCAAAACCTTGATCACCTCCTTCACCTGCTCTTTATTTAAATCAGCACCCAAGATCACAAGTAAAGTGTTATTAGAACCCAAAAATAAATACCTGAGGTGACTGGGTAACTATTTCAATTCCAGCACCAGTGGCTCCTCGATGGATGGTTTTGCTTCAAGTCCAGGTCAAATTTCTTTGGAGCATATGAGGGTGCTCCCATTCCCTTCAAAGCATTCACAGTCTCTACATAGTCAGACCAAAAATCAGTATCAAAGTTCATTAGCACTGCTGCTAAGGTTTCTGCTGCCATCCTCTCTTCTATGGGTACCCTCATGTCTTCATCAGGAACCACATCTATTGGAGATAGCACATTCATATCATTGGGTTGTTTCATTAACCTGCAAATATTGAACTTTACCTCATCATTATTTAGTCAGAACTTCAACTCACCTCTCTCAACATGAACCAAGGATCTCCCTATTGCCAAAAATGGTCTTCCAAAAATGACGGGGACCTCAAAGTCCACCTCCCAATCCAAGATCACGAAGTTAGCCGGAAAAATGAAAGTTTCCACCTTCACAAGAACATCACATAGGACTCCCACATGCCGCTTAGCTGACCTATCAGCCATCATCAACCTCATTGTTGTGGGTCTTGGAACTCCCAATCCCAATTTCTTGTAGATGGCTAGTGGCATCAAGTTGATGCTGGCTCCAAGATCACACAACGCCTTTGCAAAGGTGATTGATCCGATGGTGCGTGGAATAGTGAATGCACCTAGGTCTTCATTTTTCTGAACCAGACATCTGGTAGCAATGGCACAGCAATGATGAACATCATTAGTAAAATCAAGACTTACAACTCCTTTTTTTTGTAACCAAGTCCTTCATAAACTTGGCCTATCCTGGCATCTGCTCCAGAGATTCCCATCGTAAACTTTCTTTCTAAGCCTTTAAGGGCAATGAGGAGGTGGTCTGGGAATTTGTTGTAAAGGCAGGTTTTCCTCGACCACCTTCTCTTTTTCGCTCGCGGGCTGTGATTTATGTTGAACCTCATTCAAGTCATCTACCTGTACAGTTTCATCCTCATCTCTGCCAGGTTGCTCCAAAGCCTATTAATGTTTGGTACCTGCAGACATAGGGTCAGTAAGAAGTTTACCACTCTTGGTGGCGATGGCCATGCAGTGCCCGTCCTTCATTTCTTCATTCTTTTCGGCCCTTTTCGTTCCTTTTTGCGACGTAGTGTCCATGCTTTCCTTCGACCTTCAAATACCTGAAACTTAAGTGTTTTCATCAGAAATTGAGATAAAATAAGCATTTGAGGACACAATTTATATTAAAATATAGCCCTAAATGAGTCTAATTTGTTGACTCATCAACACCCCGAACTTAAATTTTTGCTTGTCCTCAAGCAAACTCAAGTCCAGTCATTCAAAAAGAGTGCATTCAATAGTGCTACACAAGACGCAATAATGAATGCACACAACAAGACTCAATTTACTTATGTAAAGATCAAATGTGTACCGAAAGATTCAAGTTGTGACACACCAATATCAAAGAACCTCATGCTCACAATACTAGCTTCAAATGCATGTTTATGCTCAACCAAAGTGTTCAAATGCCCTCACGAAAAGAATGATTCCATAATCACACAATGGTTCACAGTTTAAAGCTTTTGAATCAGATGCAACACTCACTCTCTCATAGAAGAACACAATGCATGCTTTCACCCATAGGTTTGCCCGTATTTTCCAATCAACATTTGTTTCAGCTCACTCAAGATCAAAAAGGCCTTTTGAAGGCTTGTAATGGGGATGAGTGTAAAGGTATGGTCAATTTAGGCATAGTGACTTTCATCCTTATGAAATGTGGTGCTCACAACACTTCCTTTCTTCTTCTTTCATCTTTTTCTTTATTGCTCATAAGTCATCCTATGATTCACTTCCCATGGATTGTTTGGGAACCCCATTTCTTTTGTACTTATATTCCACAACTTTCTTTTTCATTCTTTTTATTTTTTGATCTTTAAATATGGAGGTGTTCCTTTTTTTTTTCTTACAACCATGGGTAAGAGGAGACTTTCTTTGCACTTCTTGACCTCCCCTTTTCTTTTCACCACACCGCCAAATTAGGCTTTTGGCCTAAGTTGTCTATTCAACTCAAAACAATTCAAGAGGGTTAAAGGTAGTGGATAAAGAAAGGTTCTGGTTTCATCAAGTTTCTTTCAAAGAAAGATAAGGATCAAGGGGTGTTCAAAAGAGAATAACACGTTCACAACGTAGGTCACAAAAGAGGTATATGTCAAATTGTCTCACACTCTTAGAAGTTGCCTAAGATCATATCAAGAGATAGCAACAGTTAGTTGACCGGGCCATGAGAGCAAATTTTAGGATCTATCATGCATGGTTCAAAGTAGCTCATCACACAAGGCATCGACACTAAAGTCAAAAAAGACTCCACACTTTCGCTAGTGTGCAACGGTCATCACAAGAGACTCAATTTGATAAATGGCTAATCACAACGAGATGGAAATAGTTCACATACTGTCTATGAAACTTCATTAGGCCTCATCGTAGTCGTACATTCATGTTCGTTCGATTGTAAGCACTATTCAAGTCATTGATATTGATTGGCAGCGAGACTTAAATTTTGCAAAAGAGCAACCACATTCACACACAAGAGGTGGCGAATAAGTTTCAGATGGATCAAAATAAAAATCATTTTGCAATGGAAAACAAAAGGAGCCATAAGCTCAAACATCCACAGAAAGTAGTGTACTCACAATTAAAAGCAATTTGTCCTCAAATGCAATTAATAGAATACCCATAATGTAAATTAAACGAATATAGACAGGGAGGTAAAGAAGAGTCTTGTCTACGTAGTCTCTCCATCTGTCTGGGCATCAGTGCCCATAGTGTTGTTAGTCTACTTCAGGTTCTCTTTTTCTTTTCTCTCTGCTTCAACTTCTGTAGCAATGTTTGCCTCAACCATGTTCTCCATATCATGTGCTTCTTTGAAGCCTATATCACATTAATGAGCCCTCGAGCCCACGAAGGGACATTAGGGTCGATGGGCATCCTCCTCCTTGAACTAGTTGTCCTATTGTCGCTCCTTTCATTTCCTCTAAACTGTTGTGCTGGCATGTTTCTTCCTGTAACTTTTGGTCTGGCCATGTCTATAAAGTCTTGAGATAATGTTAGAACATATTTGACAACCAAAATAAAGACTTTTAGCTATAGAAAGGCTACAAATTCCATTTGGCGTGTCGCTGAATACATTCAGCGAGTCACAGAAAATTCGCCGAATGTTAAAGTGCAGAAGGAATGACGGGTGCAGACATAGGGCGAATAAGAAGACTTTTGGTGAGTCGCTGAGTGCTCTTGGCGACCACTTACTTCTCGCCTAAAGTGACAGACGCCACAACAATTATTGCCTGATAACGAAAATTGAATAGGGTATGTCGTCATTTAACTCACCGAAGTTTCCAGTACCTCCATGTTTTATAGGAGTCAAAACGCCGGTCTCTATCGGGATACCCGACATGGTCGACGGTTCGCCAATAATTTCCTATGCTCGCCGAGTTTTACAGACTCCAATGCAAAATGGTCTTTAGTCTAACGGCGGTCTAGTTCTAAATCACCAAACTGTTTCGCGGTTCGCTAATTGGACCCGTTGCTTGCCAATCTGTAATTTTCGTTCACTCTTCACACTTCCATTTGCACAATCATCACACCATTATTTCATCAAAAAAAGAAGAAGAAATAAATGGTTTGTGGGTTGTCTTCCAAATAGCGCCTAAGTTAACATCGTGACACAACGCAGCAGCACCTTCAGGTGTCCTCAAAATACACCACTTCAATCAAACAAATCTCTTGACAATCCCCAAAATATAGTTTCAGGCGTTGACCGTCCACTTTAATTGGGGTCCTTCCTGATCTTCAACTTCTATGGAACCTTTGGTGAATACTCGAGTTACTCTAAAAGGTCCAAACCACTTGGATTTCAGCTTTCCAAGAAAGAGTCTAAGTCAAGAATTGTATAACAAAACCCAATCTCCTACCTTAAAATACTGCTTGAGTATCTGAGCATCATGCCTTTTCTTCATCTTCTCTTTGTATATGGCTAAACTTTCATACGATCTAAGTCTAATTTCATCCAATTCGTTCAGATACTCAACCCTTTCCCTTGAAGTTTTTGACCAGTCCAAATTCAAAGCTTTCAAATCCCACAATGCTTTGTGTTCTAGCTCGACGGGTAAATTACAAGCCTTACCATAAACCAAATGATCTAGAGACATACCAATAGGTGTTTTGTAAGCTGTCCGATATGCCCATAGTGCATCATCGATTTTCTTGGACCAGTAAGTTCTATTGGCATTTATTGTCTTTGGCAGGATGCTTTTGATTTCTCGATTCAAAATTTCAACTTGGCTACTTGTTTGGGGATGATATGGGGTTTCTACCCTGTGTTTTACCCCATATTTGCTCAGTGCCAGTGAAAACCACCTATTGCAGAAGTGGGATCCCCCATTGCTAGATTGTCCTGGGAGTGCCAAATCTTGCAAAGATGTAGCGTTTTAGTAATTGGACAATGCTTTTTCCTTCGTTGTTTGGAAGTGCGATGGCATCCACCCATTCAGAAACATAATCTACAGCCACCAAGATATATTTATTTCCAAATGAGCTCACAAATAGGCCCATGAAATCGATCCCCCAAACATCGAATAGCTCGACTTCCAAGATAGGAGTGAGAGGCAACTCGTGTCGTCTAGACACTCCGCCTTGCTGCTAACATCGAGAGCATTTCTTTGCAAATTCATTTGCATCTTTGTATAGGGACAGCCAATAATAACCACTTTGGAGGACTTTAGCGGTAGTGCGAATGCCACTATGCTGACCTCCTACTTGAGATGCATGGCAAGCATGGAGAATTAACACCACTTCCTCTTCTGTAAAACACCTCCTAATAACATGGTGAGCATATTCTCGAAACAAGTATGGTTCATCCGAAAAGTATTTTTTAACGTCAAACATGAATCTCTTTTATTGGTAAAAGATCATCTAATCTGGTATCAGTCCACTCACAATGTACTTTGCAAAGTCTGCATACCATGGTGTAGGTTTGAGAGATATAGCAAACACCTGTTCGTCGGGGAAAGAGTCGTCTATGTTGATCTCACGCTTGGCGTCTTTCCTTCCTTCCAACCTTGATAAGTGGTCGACCACTTGATTTTTGCAGCCTTTTTGATCTTTTACTTCAAAATCAAACTCTTTTAATAGTAGTATCCACCTTATCAATCTTGGTTTTGCATCTTTCTAAGCCATCAGGTAGCGGAGTGTAACATGATCATTGTGTACTATTACTTTGGTTCCCAGCAGATATGCCTGGAACTTTTCAAATGCATAGACCACTGGGAGCAACTCTTGTTCAGTGACCGTATAATTTCGCTAGGCACTATTCAAAGTTTTGTTTGCGTAATAAATTGGGTGAAATAGTTTGTTGCGCTTTTTCCCCAACACTACTCTCAATGCCATACCACTAGCATCACACATTACTTCGAAAGACTTGAACCAATCAGGACTGACGATAATCAGGGTGGATACTAGTTTTTCGTTGAAACACTTAAATAAGGCCATACTAGCATCATCAAAATAAAACTTCGCTTCCTTCTCTAGGAGTTTGCATAGTGGATGTGAAATCTTTGAGAAGTCTTTAATGAACCTTCGGTAGAAACCTTCATGTTCCAAGAAGTTGCGAACACCCTTCACTAAAACTGGTGGGGGTAATTTCTCAATGACCTCAATTTTCGCCTTGTCAACCTACATCCCCATTTGCGACACTTTGTGCCCAAGAACGATACCTTCCTTCACCATAAAGTGACATTTTTCCCAATTGAGAACCATATTTGTATCCACGCATCTTTGGAGCACCTGTCCTAAGTGTGTCAAGCATTTCTCAAACGTGTCCCCTATGACTTAGAAGTTGTCCATAAACACCTCCACAGAGTCTTCGACCATATCCGCAAAAATGGACAACATGCAACGCTGGAATGTTGTTGGGGCATTACACAGCCCGAACGACATCCTTGTGAATGTGAATGTTCCATAAGGGCAAGTGAAACTGGCTTTCTTTTGGTTTTTCAGCGCAATAGAGATTTGATTGTAACCGGAGTACCCATCCAAAAGCAATACCACCCTCTTTCTGATAACTTGTCAAGCATTTGATCCGTAAAAGGCATTGGAAAATAGTCTTTGTCGGTCCATAAGTTAAGTTTTCGATAGTCCATGTGTATCTCCACCCAGTCACTGGTCTTATCGGCACAAGTTCTCCTTTTGCATTTGGGACTACGATTATACCTCCCTTTTTCGATACACATTACACCGGACTTACCCGCTTACTATATGTGATAGGGTACATCACTCCTGCATCTATCCACTTGATGATCTCCTTTTTCACCACCTCTTGAAATGGAGGGTTTAATCTACGCTAATGCTCCACACTAGGTTTACATTCACTGTCAAGCCGAATCTTATGAGTGCAGATGCCAGGAGGAATTCCTACTATTTCGGCTATTGTCCATCCAATAACTTTTATATGCTTTCGGAGTACTTCAATGAGCAATTTCACCTAATTTTCAAGTAAATTGGCTGCGATAATCACTGGTAAAGTATTATTGGCTCTTAAGAAGGCATATTTTAGATGAGAGGGTAGGTCTTTGCAGGAGGACTTTCTCTATTTTTCAGATCGATATCCAACTTGATTGGATTTCTTGAATATGCTCCCAACCCTGATAAGGAAGCTCCCACTTCCTCATAGCCTTGAACTTCGGATTCATCATAAGTGGCAAGTACAGATTCAAGGGGTTCATTTTTGCACATTAAATGGCTCACACTTTCCACCGCCTCATCTATAATATCCTCAGTGGTCACCACATGGATATTACTTGGTTGCTTCATGGATTTACAGATATTGAAGGTCACCTTATCATCGTTCACATGGAACTTCAACTTCCCGCTTTCGACATCTACTAATCCTCTCCCGGTAGCTAAGAGTGGCCTTCCCAAAATGATGGGGATTTCAACATCAATCTCCAAATCTAGAATCATAAAATCAGCTAGGAAGATGAACCAATATACTTTTACTAATATGCCAAAGAGTATCCCCACTGGGTGTTTGATTGATCAATCAGCCATAAGGAATCTCATTGTGGTTGCCTTTGGTTCACCCAAACCAAGTTGTTTGTATATTGCATAGGGCATCAAGTTAATGCTTGCCCCTAAATCGCATAAAGCTTTAGCAAATTGGAGTATGCCAATTGTGCATGGGATTGTGATTCCCCAGGATCTTCTCTCTTAGTGATTGACTTATTTGTCATAATTGTGCTGCAACTATGGGGCACCTCAATCGTTTCATACTCCAAGCTCCTTTTCTTTGTAACCATCTCTTTCATGAATTTGGCGTATCCCGGCATTTCCGACAATGCTTCCACCAGATGAAGGTTTATTAATAATTTCTTGAATACTGACAATTTATTTTTGAACTTCTTATCTTCATTCTTCTTTTTCAAACATTGAGTAAATGGTGGGGGTATTTTAGGTAAAGGGTGACTGATTTTTGGAACTTGAACCTGTTGCTCTGCGTCCTCTTGTGGTGCTTCGGCAAGGTTTTGTGTAAGAGGAAATTCTCGTTCCTCTATACCTTGGCTCTCATCCTGCATTCGAGGGTCCTCATCCTCCCTCGCATTCCCTTTTGCCATCTTTCCACTACGGGTAACTACCTCTAGCCCTCTTTCATTATCTTCCATCAATGTTCTGGATGTTAATTGAGCTGATAATAAACTCAACTGACCATCTAGTGTCTTGATGGCATCATAATGAGAATTCACCTTACTGTTTAATGATGAAAATTCATCTCTCATCACTTTTAGCAAATCATCAGAGGCCTCAACTTTGTCAAGTATACGTGACAATAGATCATCTACCCGAGGAGTACTTGTGCTCCCTTTTGATTTCGGGCTTTCACTTAATCGAGTATGCTCTTCCTCAGGGTCATCTTGCTCATCCCAGTCGTGCCAATATCTCCTTTGCTCTTTACTCCTGTAATGGTTCCAACCTTCATTTCCACCCCATTATTGATAGCGTGGGTGGAAAAACTCCTCATATCTTATGGAGTTCCAACTTTGATTCTCCCCCGGTCTTAAGTGACCGGATAAAGAACCCTCCTCAACTCGAAATACTCCATACGTTACCTTCATGTGCTCTAGTATCACTTCCATTTGAGGCAACATCTTTTTGATGTTTTCGTCTCTTTCCCTTTCTTTACCGAGTTGTTCCTGCGTTAATCTGAAACAAAGTGGGGTAACTTGATCTTCTTTTCTGTACCATGCTTGATTTATTCTGGTCATGCCATCTAGGAGGAATGAGGCTACTTGAAATGACTGTAACATTATTCCTCCTTGCATCAGCTGGTCATCTATCCCTTTATTAACCGAATCCAAACTACGGTAAAAGTATTGGAGCAATAACTCATTTGGCAGTCTGTGCGTTGGGTATTTTCTCAAGAATCTCTTAAATCTTGTCCATGATTCATGAATTGGTTCGACTTCCTTTTGATCAAAATTTTGAATGTCGTCTGTCAATTTCATCATCTTTAATGGAGGGAAGAATATTTCATGAAATGTTGTAACCAGCTCCTCTCATGACTTGATGGAGTGCTTTGGAAGCTCGACCAACCATTTAGTGGCTCCCCAGTTAATGATAATGGAAATAAGCAAAGCCTTATGAACTCTTGCGATAGATTCTTGAGTGACAGAGGGGTGCACACTTCTATGAAGCTTCGTACATGCTCATATGAATCTTCATGCTCTAACCCTCCATATAAACTTCTTGAATGTATGAGATGGAGCTTTGTGCTAGTAACTTCAAATGTTGCACTTCCGTTTGCTTGTGGCATGCAAATTGCACCCATCTCACCCAACTGGGCAGGGTTGTAGACACTATTAATCTCACCAATATCATCTTGATGAAAACCATAACCCGCTTAATGGCCTGCTTGGCAACTATTTTCTCCGTTCACACTCATGTGTCTGTTGAAACGCACAAACACTCAAAACAAAACTCAAAATTAGATAAGTAGACTACCACTAAGAAGAATTTTTTTTACTAATCTAAAAATTGTCAAATAACACCACTCCCCGGCAGCGGTGCCATTTTGATGTTTTACTTAATCAACAACACAACTTCCAGTACGAGTGTCTACGATCGTGCAATAGTATAGTAACCCAACCAAGGGTACGGCTCGAGTCCCAAGGGAGCGATTTTGAGAATTAATAGAAATATAAAATTTGTTCTGACTAGTCGTAGCTAAAGATTTTAATGATTTAAAACATTGTAAATTAAAGGGGGACAGAAAAGTGTTAATTAACAATGGAGATTTTTGTTCTAGTGAGTAAAAAACAGCAGAAGAAACAAATATTTATAAATAATGAGGGGGATTCTTGGGATGTGATCGGAAAACGGATTAATCTAAATTGTTGGGCACATGCTTTCGATAGAAAATTTATAGAGTAATAGTGACTAGGCTAAGCTTTACGTGGGAATAAATTCTCTCTCGAACAACTTACCCCGTTTCAAATGGGTTCTTCTCGGAGAACCACTTGCCGCATGAAAACCAGCCTATGCCTTACTGCACTCACTCTCTCAAGTTGAGTGTTAGGATATGGGACTAGGGTTCACTCTCTCCAGCAGAACCTCATCTCGACCAACTCCTTAGGCCATCAATCTAGTAGTCTTAGCTTCACGACCTCTCTCTCAAGCAAGCCAAAAACACATAAATAAACTTGTATTTATAGCTACAAGTTTGTTAAATTCATCCACAACTACTAGACGAAATCACCATTAAACTACATCTAATCTATCAGCAAGTAAGACCCAAAAACAATCTTAACCCATATTCACTAAATCACACCCCAAGAATTGGGGTTTTTAGCCACACATCAAGAGATAGAAATTTATACCTAAATGAGCTTGCATTCAAATGGGTATGAAGATTTAAGTCTTGTTACAAATCCTAGAGACCCAAGTCCAAATCCTTGGAGATGAAACCCTCTTCTTCTTCAAGTTTTCAAAACCCTCTCAAACTCAGCGCAGAAATAAAAAGTACTAAAAATTATATTAATTTGTTCCACACTTCAAATCTGATACTAAAATCTAATCTCTCGACGAGTATTTATAGTTTTCAAAAATATGTGCTGCAGCGGATCATTCGGTGACATTAGTCGGAATCACCAATCAACTAGGCGATTTACCCTTGGGTGTAGTTCATCGCCATCTTGCACCATCATTAAACATCGTCATGCTCTGGGTCATTTAGTGACATGGTACTGCCTCGCGAAACTTTTCGGCGATGCATCGATTTCTTCCATTTTCACCGACTTGATCCTTTCCTTCAGAGCATAGAACACTGGAATAAAAGGTGAAGTAAAATGCTACGGCAACTCACTAAGTGGACTCGGCAATCCTCAGGCCTTCATTTCTTCGTTCTTTCTGCCCTTTTCATTCTTTTTATGACGTAGTGTCCATGCTTTCTTTAGAATTTCAAATACCTGCAACATAAGTGTCTTCATCAGATAGTGAGGTAAAATAAGCATTTGAGGACACAGTTTCTACTAAAATATAGCCCTAAATGAGTCCAATTTGTGGACTCAACAACCCCTGGCAAGGGGCCACCTATTCGAGGGGTTTTAGTAAATTCCTTTTTAATTAGTTTTAAGTGGGGGTTGATTTATATTGATTTTATACACCTATATAAAGTCTTTTAAGTCATAAACCTACCCAAAAAAGTCATTTAGAATCAAAGCACAAAATCACTCCTCTCTAAAAAATATCTCTCTAGAAAGACCTTAATTGAAGAAGAAGCTAGAGTTTGAAGCTAAGGTTAAGAACAAAGGCTCCATTGTTAAAGGCTTTTTTAGGGCTTTGATTAAAGGTATGCTGAGCTTTTCATCTATGGATTCTTCCACCCATAGTGTCCCCTAGAAATTTCCCCAGTTTGTGAAGAAGAACCCCAATCTAAGCTAGGGTTTCTTCCAATGAATGGATATAGTTGGGTATGACTCCAATTAGTTGGATAATACTTATCTATGGTTAATTTAGTGTTTATTCATGATATTATAGTGAATTTATGTGAATTCCATGGTTAACCAAAGAAATCAAAGTATGTGGGTTTATTCGTTTTGATGAGAAATTGATATTTCTTGTTGGATCTTCTAGAATTGTCATCATGTATAAAACTTATTCAAGAATGGGTATATGACATCTTGAATTGAACTAGATTTATTAATGTAAGATAGATCATGAATTTTAATGATTGAATTTGGGACTTAATGATGAATTATGCTTAGAATGCCCTATGACAAAGACTGATGACTAATATGAATTATGCTTAGAATGTCCTATGACTAAGACTTGTGACTAATATGTCGTGTGATCTAGTCTAGTATGATGATTGTGGAGTAAAGCTTGAAAATAAGGCTTGAAGTCATAATATTGATCACTATGGCTTATAGAGTAAGTCTAATATGATGAGATAGCTTGCATAGAATTTGTAAACAACATAGATAGAGTTATGGTGGAAGGCTTTTACCACATGACCTACCTAGAACTATGTGAATGCATTTATGTAGAATGTGAAAGGTCTTGTCACATATATTGGTTCTATATTGAAGGTTTAATCACCTAAAATGAATAAAAGAATGTTAGAATAGAATAGCTTGAAGTTGTGACATGTGGTCCTTTCATCTATAGCTTGTTTAGATAGCATGAGTTAGTAGTTCTCATGGTATCTTGGGATTGAGGAATTATGCTCTCCTAAGGTTAGCTTGAATTAGCATTGATAGGATGCTTTTCGTGGTAGCTTGAATTAGAGTAGGCATGGTAGCCTAGGATTAAGGATCTATACTCTCGTAAGGGTAGCTTGGGCTAACATTATTAGATTGCCTCCATGGTAGCATGAGTTGGTTAGGACAAGACCACTTAATGGTAGCTTAGGATATAGGGCTTATACTCTCCTAAGGATAGCTTAGGATTGAGACTCCATACTCTCCTAAGGGTATCTTAGGGTTTAGGATTCATACTCCCCTAAGGATAGCATGCATTGTATTGAATTTTTGCATGGTAGCTAGGTTGGGGTACTTATACTCTTCCTTGTATAGTTTGGTTTGCATGGTAGTGTCTTTTACCATGGTAGTTAGATTTAGCCTAGTAGGGTGCTATTCTTTGATAGTCTAGTATGATAAATAGTAAGCATTGAGTAAGATAGCCTAAGGAAGTAGTTAGTATGAATGGTAGTATGGGATGCCATTCATCCAGGCACAAGTATGACTTGAAGCTAATTTTGAAGTGTCCTCTTATGTGATGTATGCTTAGCATGGATTATTGCTATAGTTGCCTTCCATGATATGATTAACTTATGTTGATAGTTCTTTGTCCATATGAAGTAGGTCAATAGTTACATCTATGATTAGTAAGCATGAATATGGTGACTTCAACGATATGCTTAGTGTGTGTAGTATTATGGGATGCCACACATGCGTTGCACAAGTTTGCCTTGAGGTTACTTAGGAGTATAGTGCTATTATGACATGAAAACCTAGGTAGTGACTATGAATGTGGACTATGCCCAAGAATGACCAAGAAGAGGTACTTGGCTTGGATGGCATTATGGGATGCTATTCTTGCCTTGCACAAGTATACTTTGAGGTGGCTTTCGAAGTTGTTCTCTTGTTATATGAAAGACTAAATGTTAAAGTATGTAAATATGAAAGTCTAAATAAAGACTATGCCATGAACATGAATTATATCCTATGCTCATTAATTATGCATTATGTTGACTTATGATTATATGATGCTTATGTTGGAGATTATGTTATGATTATGTTATTGTCTCTTATGCTTATGTGTTATGTTGACTAAACATTTTGAGATGCTCTTTTGATGTTGTGCTAGCTATCATACTTGGTACATTTTGTACTAACGCATATTACGTACATTCTAATCAAATGTAGGGTTTCGGAGATTGAGTTGCTTTGAAGGCTAGGTTCCTAAGGAGCAAGAAGAGTTAAAGATTTTGGTGAGTCCTCATAGCTTCGAAGACTAACCCATTAGTTTCTTTATGTCATTTCTTTATGTTTTATACTTTATATGGGTGGCGTCCCAATAGTTTTATTCAAGAGTTTAATAGATGGTTTGAGACAAAGGTTATAGTGAAGACTTCCACTTGCTTATGAAAATGTTTTTGATTGTATGGTTTTAAAGAATTTTCAAACTTATCATACTTTTCTATTATCTTATGTTATTATTATGCTAACGGCTTGTATTAGACCCCCTGATGTTTGCATAATTAAGATACAACTTCTAATTCAAGTGTCTATGATCGTACAATAGTAAAATAACCCAACCAAGGGTTGGGGTCGAGTCCCAAGGGAGTGGTTTTGAGAATTAAAAGAAAAATAAAATTAAGTTCTAATTAGTCATAGCTATGAATATTATCAAATATAAACATACTAAATCTAAAGGGGTGACGCAAGCGTCAATTATCAATGGGGAGTTTAGTATTAATCAACAACTAAAACAGCAAAAATATACAAAAACGAGATAGAGAGACGGGAATCTTGGGATGTGATAGGAATATGGGATAAACTAGACTATCGGGTACATGCTTTTGACAGTAAATTATTGAAAATTTGTGACTAGGCTAGACTATAGTGGGGGTAAATTCTCTCTCGAGCAACTTACCCCGAATCAACTCGGTTTCTCTTGAACACCGAGTACCGCATTAAGCACAACCTCCGCCTTAGCCCATTCACTCTATCAAGCTGAATGTGCTGGAGAAAGACTAGGACTCACTCTCTCTAACTGAACCCATATCGACCCAATATCATCGACTATCAATTTAGTGGTCTTAGTTTTATGACCTCTATCTCGAGAAAACCAAAAACACTAAGATGAAATCGTATTTACAACTACAATTCCATTAAGTTCATACACAACTTCTAAAAAAAATCACATCTAAACAACAAATAAACCATCATCAAGGAAGACCCAACAGATAATCTAACCCATATTCACAAAATCACACCCCAAGAATTGGGGTTTAAGCTAGACATGAAAAATAGATAAAAATCGATACCAAAAGGTTTTACCATCAAATGGGTACGATAAATAAAGTCTTTAAACACGTCAAGAATGAACATTCTTGAAGACCCACGTCCAATTTCTTGGAGTTAAAACCCTTTGAATCGTTAAGGTCTTAGAACAAAGTCTCCAAAACCCTCTAAAACTTAAAGTCTATCCAAAACAATAAAAGGTTCCAATAATAATAGTCATATCATCCTAAGCTAGAAATTTAAAGAAGTATTTATAGTGTTTGAAGATTTGCACAGCAAAGGACCCTTCGGCGAAATAGTCGAGATCGCCGATACACTCGACGATCCGCCGTTTGGTCGAATTCATCACCTTCCTATTTTAGCCTTCAGCCTCATCGCGTTTTGAGTCATTTGGCGATATGTTATTGCTTTACAGAACTTCTCGGCGACGCGCCAACTGCTCCATGTCATCGCCAACTTGACCTTTTCCTTTAGGGCTAAGCACACTAGAACAAAAGGCAATCTTTCGGCTCATCGGCGACTCGCCAATTGCGCTAGAGGATCTTCAGGCCTTCATTTATTCGTTATTTTTACCTCCCTTGTTCCTTCTTGCCAAGTAGTGTTCATGCTTTGCCTCAAACTCTAAATACCTGAAAATTAAGGATTTTCATCAGATATTGAGACAAAATATGCATTTGAGGACATTAATTCTATCAAAATATAGCCCTAAATGAGTCCAAATTGTGGACTCATCAACACCCCAACTTAAACTTTTGTTTGTGCTCAAGTAAAATTCAAGTTCAACCGTTCAAACAGGATGTTTCAAATAGTTCTATACAAGACTCAATCATGAATGTACACAACAAGACTCAACTTACTCATGCAAGGATCAATTGTATATTCAAAGACTCAAGTTGTGACATGCCATTATTAATGATTCTCAAGCTCACTATACTTGCTTCAAATGCAAGTTCGAACTCAACAAAGGTATTCGAATGCCCTCACACAAAGAATGATTCCATATTCACACACAATGGTTTAATCAGTT
>JAJOOH010035447.1:0-10121 GCA_029582605.1 Solanum gracilifrons | reverse complement strand
TCGCCCTCTTAGATGTATATCGTTGTTTCTTAGCTTCTAGTAGTATGACTTGTGTCCTTCTCTTCATAACTTATTTTCGTATTTGTAACCCTAATTTAAAAGGTCTATCTTTCCATTTCTTTTTCCGATCTAGATGTTTAGTTCAGTGGATCAGATTGTTGTGTATCTGTAGGAATCTATCGAGGGTTGTCCTCTTAGGTCCATGTCAGTTAGCTATATGTCAGTGTTGTTCTTCCTTTTTTTAAAATCCAAGTCTAGTTTCTTTTAAATTGATAGATCTGTGTTTTTCTGATTGATTTGAGTCTAGTTTCTCTTTTATTAATGGATCTGTATTTTTTCAGATTGATTTGAGTCTAATTTCTTTTTAATTTAATGGATCTGAGGTTTTTTCAGCTTGATTTGAGTGTAGTTTCTTTTTAATTGATTGATCCGGGTTTTTCAGCTAGATTTGAGTCTTGTTTCTTTTATTTTATGGATTTGTGTTTTCAACCTTATTTGAGTCTAGTTTCTTTTTAATTGATGGATATGTATTTTTGAGATGGAATTGAGTCTAGTTTCTTTTAAATTGATGGATTTGTGTTTTTCAGCTTGATTTGAGTCTAGTTTCTTTTAAATTGATGGATCCATGTACTTTCAGTTTGATTTGAGTCTAGTTTCTTTTTAATCGATAGATCTGTGTTTTTTTGCTTTATTTGAATCTAATATCTTTTTGATTGATGGATCTATGTATTTTCATCTTGATTTGAGTTTAGTTTATTTTTAATTGATGGATCTGTTTTTTTCAGCATGATTTGAGTGTAGTGTCTTTTTTATTGATGGATATGTATTTTTTTTTAGCTTGATTTGAGTCTAATTTATTTTTTATTATTGGATCTGTATTTTTAGCTTGATTTGAGTCTAGTTTTATTTAAATTGATAGATTTGTTTTTTAGCTTGATTTGGATCTAGTTTCTTTTTAAATTGACGGATTTGTGTTTTTTCAGCTTGATTTGAATCTTGTTTGTTTTTAGTTGATGGATCTATATTTTTCAGCTTAATTTGAATCTAGTTTCTTTTTAATTGATGGATATGTGTTTTTCAGCTTGATTGCAGTCTAATTTCTTTTGAATTTAATGGAACTGTGTTTTTCAGTTTGATTTGAGTCTAGTTTCTTTTAAATTGATGGATTTTTATTTTTCAGCTTTATTTAAGGTTGTTTCTTTTAATTTATTGATTTGTGTTTTTCAGCTTGATTTTAGTCTAGCTTTTTTTAATTGATGGATATGTGTTTTCCAGCTGAGGCTGGGGTGGAGTGAAACTAGAAGCTTTTGACCTCCTTCTAATAAGAAAAATACTATTTCAATACCTGTTAATAATACCAATTTTATATATCAAATATATATAGATGACATGAATATAATGACATGGTTTATGTTCAAGAAGCTTGCCTTATTATAAATACAGTTGTATACTTTCTTACACTTTCAAATTACAACATAATAAATTAGGGATTCATTTACTTATTTATTCTTACTTTCGCCAAAAATTCTTGCTTTGGAGGTGTATTTTTCTCCAAGGAATTTCCTGGTATGATTAAAAAAACGAATTGTATTGGCAATCAACAACCTACCAATCAAATGATAACCATTTATAATTTCACTAAAAGTGTGACATTATTTATAGATTTTTGTATCTACATTTATATTTATGTGTTTATGTTGTAATGTTGTTTGTCACTGGGGTATTGCACTAACAAAAGTATCTTAATGTGTTGATAGGTTCAATGATTTTAAAGAAGGAAGAAAAATAAATACACTTATCTTCTATAAGCTTATGCTCAAAGGTATTCCATTGCTTAACAATCACATGTCTGTAAAGACACTATAAATGTGATCTTCCCTTTCTTTTCAACTGAATTCATTATAAGGATTAAAATTTTGGTCCATATTGCATATGTTATTGTTCTGACCCTAACCTTATTTTAGTTTTTAGCTTCTGTTCACTTGACTATTCCTAAAATTGTGGATAATATGAATAGGTAAGATGTTTTATCCAATTTTATTTAACCCGTTTTGATCCACCCATATAAGATCTGATCCACCTGTTTGCCTCCCTTGTCTTGATAATGACTAATCCTCTGACCACAACTAATTAATAATTGTTTACACTGAGAAGAAGACGCAACAATGGTTGAACATACATGCACTAATTCACTCTCCTCGATGCCCCCTTCTTGGGCATACCAGACAACGTCTTTTCTTCTCCTCTTGTCGGAAATGTGTGTGTGTGTGCACAAGAAGTATTTCCCAAGCCTTATCATAAAAAAAAGTAATTAAATAGGTCAAATAAAAAAAAATTGTATTGCCAACACTAAACTTTCTCATTTTCCTAATATAAATAGGCTTCATGGGGAATGTGAACACCACAATAGATCTTGAATAAACAAATTTACCAAAAGATTGTGTTTATCATATAAATTCAGCCCATATATAGAGTAGTTTCTTCTATATCCTCTTTCTTAGGTCTGAATATAATAAAATTGAAGAAATAAGTAACCCAATGACAATTCCTTTTAATAGCATGATAGATGAAGTTCATGTGATGCTTGTTGATCATGTCAAAAAGAATGTTACTAAGATTGTTGGTTCGCTAATGTCTTTTAAATATAAAGGTGACTTCTCTAAAAATGTTATATAGAACTTATAACTTCTATTCCTTTACATAACTAAATTTTATGCCATTTTTCATAGGAGTTAATGTTAGAATCACAAATTTGATAATAAGCATCATATCAATTAAATTCCTATGAAAAATGACATAGAACTTAGTTATATAAGGAAATAGAGGTTATAAGTTCTATATAACATTTTTAGAGATTTCACCTTTGTATTTGAAAGACTTTAGCAAATCAACCATCTCAGTAACATACTCTTTGTAATGATCTACAAACATCACCTGAACTTCATCTATCATGCTATTAAAAGGAGTTGTAATCGGATTACTTATTCCTACAATTTTATTTTATGCATACATAAGAATGAGGACATACAAGAAACTATTATATATTTGGGGCTGCATTTATAAGATAAACACAACTCTTTTGGTTAATTTGTTAATTAAGGATCTAATGTTGTGTTCACATTCCCATTGAAGCCTATTTATATTAGGAAAATGAGCAAGTTCAGTGTTTTTCATTCCCCAAGCCTACATCCTGGACGTTGCCGGCACTCGAGAACCATCGTTGGTCCCCAAGCAAACCCTTTGCCTGAATCAATACTCAATAGAAGACTTACTCAACAACATAGGACCTCAAATGCAAGGTTTACTCATAAGGTCTCATTAGTAAAATAAAATAAACTAATTTTTTTTGAAATACTCAATTTAAACATAAGTGCTCAGCTCAAAGTCTTTAAAACATCGACAAGGGAAAAGAAAAAAATCTCCCCCAAAATACTACTATCTATGAAGCCTCTAATATGATGATGGAAGTCGGGATAAGACTCACGATATCCTAATAAATTAAAAATTAGATATGAAACCCTCTGAAAGAAAGTAGGATCACAAAAACAAACTGGAACAGCAAGTGGTATCAAAGGAGCGCGTGTTGATGACCGTGAACGATGCAGATCGAATGGTATCAATACATTGTATGTACGAGCATGCAAGGGGAACACTGAAAATAGGTATATATATACATAGCTGAACTGATAGGAAAAGAAGACATACTCAACTCAATTCAACTCAACTCAACTCAATATGAAAGCAATATAAATAAGATGCAATATATAAAGATTTTATAATAGTAGATATCAACTCAATGTATATAAAAATATAATAATAAACTCTTTACTCTTATTTGTGAAAATTTCTAAACAACAACCATCACTATGAGCTACGTGATGATACAATGTCTCTCCCATACTGCCAAAACTATCCTATACCTTTCCAGGTATAGAACATCCTCAACTAAGTTGATCCACTAAGCTATGCTTAAAAGCAATAAGGAATCATCTAAAAAGTATGATCCTTTACCCATGTTGGCTATATGGTTTATGAGGAATGTGAGTTGTTGAACTCATCCCCATATCGGTGCTCAATAGTACTACCAATAATATATACAACTCATGCTCAATGTTTAAAAATATAATTCATCCTCAACTTGAGATTATTGCTCAAAAGATTCTCTTAAAAGAGATAATGCTCAAAGCTCATCATAAACTCGTTTAGAAGTCAAGGTTTCCTCTCGTTTTAAATGTAAAAGTGTTTACACTTTGGAATACTTAGTTTCCTTATACTCATTTTGAAGCATGAAAGAAAATTGTCCTAATTCTCATACTCATTTACTCAAGTCTTAATTGAAGTTCTAGAAGTTTGTAAAAGACTTCTCAAACTGAATTAAAAAAGGTTTTCTCGAACTTCACTCTTAACTTTACTTTAATGCAAAATATAAATTAAGAGATGTGTTTAAGATATGCATGATATCTCAAGGATTAATGAATATTTTAAGAGTGAATAACTAGGAGAAAAAATAGGTACGATTTGAGGGAACACACACGAAAATAAAGTTAGAAGGGTAAGGGCCTCGCGATCCTGGCACATAGAGTGGCACAGGGCCCCAGCCCCAAAATTACTTCAAGTAGTTGGGGCGCACTCAGTGGCGCACCGTGCCAGGCCCCAAACTATTAGAAAAAGGTTCTAGAGTAGTGGTGGCTCGCCGCCCCATCCCCATGCCTAGATATTGTAACATTCCAAAAATTTATTGACTAAACTAGAACTAAAACGAGAGGGTAAGAGCCAAGAAAGTGGGCAAGGGCCAAGGGAGAGGACCAAAATAGTCCACTCTCCCCTAGACACTGCCCTAGTGACCATGACCACCCCTACGACTCGTGGTGGGGCCACAAATTGTGGTGTGGTGCATAGTAGCCTAGGCCGTGAGCTCGCAAAATAGGCTCTCCTTCAAGAGCTACTTTACAGCTCGTGTTGAAGACCACGACTCGGGGAAAGGCTCGTGAAGAAGAGTTGGGATGTGAGGGTGGCAAGAAAGTGACCTAACCACCACCTCAAGGTCCACGAGACGGACCATGGCTCGTGGTCTTGACCAAATCTCATGGAGCCCTTCGTGGAGTTGCCTTGGGCGTGTGAGCTTAAGGCACAAGCTTTCTAGAAACTTCCATAAGACCAAGATAGGGACCACTACTCGTGGTCATGACCATGGCTTGTGGGGACCCTCGTGGCACCTAGGCAACTCACTTAAAGCGAGGTTATTTTTGGTATTTACTTGTTAAGACCTAACAAAGTAAGGTCATTTTGGTCACATGGTCTATGTCGGTTAAAGCCCTTCCAAAGTAGACATCGTATTCCATGTTTAGCTCACATGGTCTATGTTGGTTAAACCTAATCCCACTATGATAGTATGAACAATAGTTTGAGTTATGATCTATAGTTACTCAAGAAGCTTTCCTTAGTGTGGATAGGATTATGGGATCATATTCATGCATTGCACAAGGATGCTTTGAGGGTATTTATGATATGTTGCCATTATGATATGATAGTCTATATCTTGAATATGCTTATGTCACATGTTTTACACTAATCTTCGTGATGAATCTTAAATTTGGTAAATTGCATGGTTTTCAACTAAAATGTCTCTTTTAACATGTCTTCAAGGTTTTCATACATGGCTATCATACGTAGTGCATTTTTGTACTAACCCATATTTCTTCTACATTTTCTATAAGTGTAGGTCCCGGTTTTTGAGGTGATCTCCTTCTTGTGCAAAACTTGGATTACCTATTCTCTTTGCTTATTTGTGAGTCCTCATGGTTCAAGGAAGGATGATGATTTTCTAGTTTCCTTTATTTTACTTTCATTTGAGAACTATGTTGCTAAGGTTGTGACCCGATTTGAGACTTCGATTGTAATAGATGGCTAATTGAGACAAGTCTAGACTTCCGCTTGCTTTTATGAAAAAAATTTAGACTCGAAATGTGTTTTTACTCTTTATTGCTCTTTACTTATGATATGATATGCTAAGTGGCTTACATTGTCCCTTTCGGGGTTCTATGTGCATTGTTACGTCTAGGGGGTACCCTTGGATCATGATAAACTTGGTAATCAGAGAAAAATGTTTAGAATGATTCTAGGGTGATGTCTCATAAGCTACGTCTAGTAGAGTCTTGTTCATTAGTCTGAAGTGTGATACATTTATGAGTGGGAAGTTATAAGACATTTAGGAAATTTCACTTTTTTCGTTACTCTTAAATCGTGCCTTAGAGTTTAGCCCTACAAAAGTTCCTCTCTTAATCCTTCTCTTGTGTATTCAAGAAATGAATACACGAAGGGCTAACGCAAGAATGGTGGAAGAGGAGAATATGAATCAAGGAGTTCCTTAAGGTAATCAAGCTCCTCAAGTTAACCAAGCTCTGATTGATCCCGTGATGGAGAATGTGACCCATGTGGAGTTTAGGTCTACTATCCAATTGTAGGCTCAAGTTATGACAACTCAAGCCAACAGAGAGGTGATTGCTCCTATGAACACTAATGCGAATTTCACGGCTTCTAGATTGAGGGAGTTTACTTGAATTAACCCTCTCGTATTTCTTGGTTCGAAAGTGGGAGAGGATCCTCAAGAATGTTTGGATGAGGTTTATAAGATAATTGATGCTATGAGGGTGACTTCGGTAGAGAAAGCAGAGTTAGCCACCTACCAATTAAAAAGTGTGGCTCAAGTATGGTATACTCCATGGAAGAACAATATGTCAGTAGGAGCAGGTCCAATAGATTGGGAAGTGTTCAAATCAGCATTACTTGATAGGTTCTTTACCTGAGAGTTGAGGGAAGCTAAGTGGAAGAATTTTTCAACCTTCGTCAAGGAGGTATGAGTTTTCAAAAATATTCTCTAAAATTTACCCAATTGTCCAAGTATGCTCTGGCTTTAGTGGCGAACCCAAGGGACATGATGAGTAGGTATTTGACGGGTGTGTCTCGATTGGTGAGAAAAGAATGTTGTTCAGCAGTGCTTCAAGAATGGCTCTGGCCGAGTTAAAAGAGTTGAAAGAGCAACTAAGGGATTTGTTACACAAGAATTTTATCCGACCGAGTATCTCTCCATGGGGTGCTCTGGTGTTGTTTGTTAGGACGAAGGATGGGTCTCTTAGAATGTGAATTGTCTATTGCGAATTGAACTAAGTGACCATTAAGAATAAATATCCCCTTCAGAAAATCGATGACTTTGTTTGATCAACTATAAGGGGCTAGTTATTCCTCCAAAATTGATTTTCATTCGGGTTATCACCAACTAAGGGTGAGAGGGTTTGCTAATCCCACGACATCAATTAGGACCTGGTATGGTCACTATGAATTTGTGGTTATGTCATTTGGGTTGGCCAATTCCCCGGCGACATTTATGGACTTAATGAATATAGTGTTTAGGCAATACCTTGTTATGTTTGTGATCGTGTTTATTGATGATACTTCTTCTGCTCAAGGAGTGTGAATGAACATATGGACCATTTGAGAATTGTACTGCAAGTTCTTAAAGACCAACAACTTTTTGCAAAGTTTAGCAAGTGTGAATTTTGGTTAAGGTCTGTAGCTTTCCTTGGTCATATTTTGTCTAGTGAGGGTATTGAGGTAGATCCTAAGAAGATGGATGCGGTCAAGAGTTGTCCTAGACCTCTAACTCCTTTCGACATTAGAAGAGTTTTGGGTTTGGTCGATTACTATATGAGGTTTGTTGAGGGGTTTTCCTCCATTCCTTCTGCGTTGACGACATTGACTCAAAAGAAAGCTAAGTTTGAGTGGTCAGAGGCTTGTGAGAAAAGCTTCCAAGAATTGAAAGATAGACTTACTTTCGCTTCGGTGTTGTCCTTATCGGAGGGTACCGATGGGTTTGTGGTATATTGTGACACCTCTAGAGTGGGGTTGGGATGTGTACTCATGCAACATGGTAAGATGATTTCCTATGCTTCAAGGCAACTTAAACTGTATTAGAAGAATTATCCGACCCATGATCTTGAATTAGTGGCGGTTGTGTTTGCTTTAAAAATATGGAGACATTACTTGTATGGGGTCCATGTGGATGTTTTCACCGATCACAAGAGTCTTCAATATGTATTTAGTCAAAAAGACTTGAACCTTCGATAAAGAAGGTGGTTAGAACCTTTGAAGGATTATGACATGAGTGTTCTTTACCACCTGACAAAGCTAACGTGGTAGCGGATGCACTTAGTAGATTGTCCATGGGTAGTGTGGCTCATATAGACGGTGAAAAGAAATAATTAGTTTATGATGTACATAGATTGGCCCGGCTAAGTGTCCAACTAGTGGACTCCACCAAGGGTGGTTTCACGGTGCATAATAGCTCTGAATCGGCCTTTGTGGTGGATGTGAAGTCTAAACAAGATCTTGATCCTTTATTAATGGAATCGAAATAGTCGGTACTCAAGAAATCCGTTGAGGCTTTCTCCCAAGGATGAGATGGGGTACTTAGGTACCAAGGTCGATTATGTGTTCATGATATTGATGGTTTGAGGGAGAATTTTTTTGAGAAAGCTCATAGTTGTCGATACTCTATTCACTCGGGAGCCACCAAGATGTACTGTGATCTATGGGGAGTCTATTGGTGGAATGATATAAAAGGGATATTGCGGAATTTGTAGCCAAATGACCCAATTGCCAACAAGTTAAGGTCGAGCATCAAAGGCCGGGAGGCTTTTTGAAAGATATATCGATTCCCACTTGGAAGTGGGAAGAGATTAATATGGATTTTATTGTTGGTTTGCCTCGTACCCGAAGGCAAAATGATTCCATTTGGGTCATTATAGATAGGAATACAAAATCAGCCCACTTTATTCAAGATTTCTCATTTGGTTGAAGATATGCCAACTTGTACATAAGGGAGATAATGTAGTTACATGGAGTTCCCTTATCCATAATTTCGGATTGGGGTACTCAATTTACTTTACACTTTTGGAAGTAATTCAAAAAAGGTCTTGGTACTAAGGTTAAGCTTAGCACAACTTTTCATCCCCAAACTGATGGTCAAGCAGAATGCACTATTCATACCTTAGAGGACATGTTGAAGGGGTGTGTTATAGATTTTAAGGGTAATTGGGATTACTACTTTCCGTTGATAGAGTTTGCCTACAATAATAGGTATCATTCTAGTATTGCTATAGCCCCATTTGAAGCCTTGTATTGTAGGAGATGTAGGTCTCCGGTTTGTTGGTTTGAGGTAGGTGAAATTAATCTTATTGGCCCCGAATCGGTTTATGAAGCTATTGAGAAGGTTCAGCTCATTAGAGAGAGGTTGAGAACGGCTCAAAGTAGACAAAAATCTTATGCCGATGTTATAAGAAGGGATCTAGAGTTTGAAGTTAATGATTGGGTCTATTTAAAAATTTCACCCATGAAGGGTGTGACGAGGTTTGGCAAGAAAGGGAAACTTCGTCCCCGATATTTAGGCCCATATCAAATTTTGCAGCGTATTGGGAAAGTTTCCTATTATTTGGATTTAATGAGTTGGCCCCGGTTCATCCGGTATTTCATGTTTCCATGCTTAAGAAGTGTATTGGAGATCCGATATCCATTATTTCCCTAGAAGGGTTGCGAGTTGATGAAAATCTTTCAAAATTGTGGACTCATCAACCACCCCGACAAAGCTAACGTGGTAGTGGATGCACTTAGTAGATTGTCCGTGGGTAGTGTGGCTCATATAGAAGGTGAAAAGAAATAATTACTCCGTGATGTACATATATTGGCCCAACTAAGTGTCCAACTAGTGGAATCCACCAAGGGTGGTTTCACGGTGCATAATGGCTCCAAATCATTCTTTGTGGTGGATGTGAAGTCTAAACAAGATCTCGATCCTTTATTGATGGAATTGAAATAGTTGATACTCAAGAAATCCGTTTAGGCTTTCTCCCAAGGTGGAGATGGGGTACTTAGGTACCAAGGTCGATTATGTGTTTCGGATGTTGATGGTTTAGAGGATATGTACCGTGATCTATGGTAAGTCTATTGGTGGAACGATATAAAAAGGATATTGCGGAATATGTAGCCAAATATCCCAATTGTCAAAAAGTTAAGGTCGAGCATCAAAGGTCGGGAGGATTTTTGCAAGATATATCGATTCCCACTTA
>JAJOOH010035446.1:0-10996 GCA_029582605.1 Solanum gracilifrons | reverse complement strand
TGAAATTTCCCAACCTAGTCAAGATTTGGACGAAATCAGAGTCATTGAGGTGTAGGGAAATCTGGTAACAATTGGGTGAATTAATTATGATTTTGATTACATGAGTAGCTAGATAACTCGTTAAGGAATCCGTACGACTTTACGAAATTAAATTCGGGTAGGTAGAACTCCCAGAATCAATCTTGACGTGAAGGGTATTTTCTGAACGTCATTGGTTAGAGGTGTGTTGTGAAATGGGGAATTTGGAATTCCTTGAATAGCTAGCTCTCTTTTTCGTTTCAACCGCTTTGGTGCTGGATTGTGCCGCTCTGGAGGAGCCGCTACAGCGGGGTGACGGCTGCTGTGGCGGGCTCGATGTGAATTAAAGTCGTTAATAAACCCCTAAACGACCTCATTATGCATTTTTCAATTTTTAGAGCTAAGGAACGAACTCCAGGCGACTCCTACTCGTTTTTCACCATTCTTGAGGCTAAATGTAAGCTTTTCACTCCCCAATCCAATTTTCGATCCGTAGAACGTAATAGAATGGGTGAATATTGATGGGGGAAGGTTTTGTTATAGATTCTATGGTGGAAACAACTCAATTTGGATAATTGGGATCATGGATTTGATCTAGGGTTCATAGAATTGTTAGTAATCTGGGTAATTATTGATTATTTATTGATTCCCGTGTTGTTATGATTGTATGTAGCCGAAGAACAAGCGGAACGAATCCGAAAAGGGAAGGATGAAGTTTCTTAGGGTTTCAAGCTTGTTTCGAGATATGTGATGGTTGTGATTCTATGATTGTGTGGTGTACGTTTGTTCTTGTTTCATTATGATACTTGTATATGTATGATTGTTGTAATGTTGATCACACTTGTTGTAAATGAGATAGAGGAATGATGAATTCCATGAATCATGATTTAAATGTATGATCTTGATGATATACTTGTTACTTTGATTGTGATTGTGGTGTATGAATGGAATCGATTGCCACGTTTCGGCATAACTAACTTGGATTGGTTGCCACGTTCCGACATAAATATGGGATCGGTTGCCACGTTTCGACATAACATTGGGATCAGGTACCACGTTCCGATATGCTAACTGTTTGGGTTTGGGTTCCATAAGAGAACCAATGATGTGATATACAATGTGAAACTGATCGTTGTTTGTAAATTTTGATAATGTTGTATATGTTGATATATATGTATGTGATGATATTGTTGTCTTGACTTGTTTATGTTGCACTACTAGGATAGCCGTGTGATCTTACCAGTACGCTATGGTTGTGTACTGATACTGCACTTGCTCTTATTTTTGTTGAGTACAGAGCATCTTCAAGCAGCTACTAACAGACCTCGCTTAGGAGATCAGTGATCGTTGCTTCGAATTCAAGGGTGAGCCAATTCTTTCAGGCTTCCATGGGATTCTGTTTCATCTATGTCCACCATTTCTGAACTTAGGCATTTGTTCTAGTTAGTTGATTAGTTCATTAGTTGGGGTTGCATCCCTTCTTGATTAGACTTGTTGAACTTTAGATGTTTTGGTACATTGACTTTTAGGTTCTTGGTGTTTTTCCGCATTGTTAGTTGTTAGATCTTTTGTTGAAGTTTATGGGAACTTCAGTTTTAGCTATTATTTATGCTTTCATATACTTAAATGCCTTAGTTTTTGGATTAGTTGCTTAGTTTGGGTTATAGTAGTGGTTCTCCCACCAGAGTGTTAGTGTGGGTGCCAATCACGACGGTCTGGGTCGTGACAAAGTTGGTATCATAGACTAGGTTGGTTGATATCGATGTACCAAAATGAGTCTAGTAGAGTCTCGTGGAACGGTATGGGGATGCCTTTAGTTTTCTTCGAGAGGCTATAGGACTTTAGGAAATCTCTCTATTTTCTCTTGTCTCCTTCGTGCTATAACTTGATTCCAATTGGTATCTCTCGATTCAAATTGGTATCTAACCTCCTTCACTCTTCTGTCCGCAGATAGTTAACACTAGGTATAACGGCGTCAGGCCCGTAGCTCCCGTCAATGCTCCAGCTGGGGAATCTGCAGCGAGAGGTTGCGGTCAAGGCAGGGGTAGAGGCCCTGGATGAGTAGCACCTGCTGCAAATGGAGCTGTAGTTGAGAATGTTGTTGTGAATGAGAACCCTCACATGCATCATGAGGAAATAGAAGAAGAGGTTGAAGCTGAGAATGTTGAGGAGGTTGGACAGGAGAAAGAGGTGCAGGCTGAGGCTACATGTATTCCTCCCATCGATTTGGTGTTATCTCAACAAATCATGTTGTTCTTGAAAAGGTTGGCTGGTTCTGGAGTGCTTCCTTCTGCTCAAACAACTCAAGCTCCTGCTAATCCCCCTATTGCTATCACTACTCACAAGGTGGGTGGGACTGGAGGTAATGATGCTTTCTTCCGTCCTTTGTTAGGTCTGTTATGAGTGGTAATGAGCATGACATGTTGACTAAGTTTCTGAAGCTTAAGCCTCCGGTATTTCTTGGTTCTGAGAGTGAGGATGCGTATGAGTTTTTCTTGGATTGTTATGATAGGCTGCATAAGTTAGGTATTGTTCATCAGCATGGGGTTGAGTTTGTGTCCTTTCAACTTCACGGTGAGGCTAAGCAGTGGTGGAGAGCTTATATGGAGTGCAGATCTTTCACTTTACCTCCACTTACTTGGACCCAATTTCGTGCTCTATTTCTATAAAAGTATGTGCCTAGAACTTTGAGAGATCGTAAGAAAGATGAATTTATGGCTTTTGAACAAGGTGGAATGTCTGTGGCTGCTTATGAGGCCCAGTTCCATGATTTATCTAGATATACTACGCAGTTGGTGACTACTGAGAAGGAGAGGATCTGCTTATTTATTAGGGGACTGAATTCTGAGTTGCCAGTATTATCTGTTCATATGACTTCTGCAGGGAGGAGCTTTAATGAGGTGACAAATTATGTTAAGAAAGAGGAGGGGGTAAGGCGAGACGGTCAAGTTAAGGCGTTGGCAAAATGGCCAAGAATTCAGAAAACTTCCAAGGTGCTTATTCTAGAGGTTCAGGGAGGCCAACGCTTGCAGCCAAGCCAATTCAGTCCGCTATGCCCGCCTCAATAGGTAACTACTCGGGAACTTCATCTTATAATTTTCAGGATAGCTAGGGAGTCGTGCCTTGGACGGGCGGCAGACCATCTTTTGATCGTACTTGCTACAATTGTGGAGAACCTGTGCATATAAGGAAAGATTGTCCCCATCCGCGTGTATTAGATGCGGTGCAACATCCTTCTAGAGCAATGGTACCCGCGGGGAATGGTAGTAATGGTAGAGGACATCCACAAGGTGGGCGAGGAGGTAACCAGCGAGGCCGTAGAGGTAGAGAAAATGGAAACGGAGGTAGGGGTAACACGCAACCAGGCAGGGAAGTGGCTCGTCAAGATGATAGGTCTCAATGTTATGCTTTTTCGAGCAAGAATAAGGCGGAGGCATCTGACGCGGTGACCACAAGTACTATTCTTGTCTGTGACCAGATGGCTAATGTGTTATTTGATTCGGGTTCTACTTATTCATATGTATCCGTGAGATTTGCCTCAGATTTTGATATGATTTGTGATATTCTTGATGCCCCTATTCGTGTTTCTACCCCAGTTGGAGAGTCAGTCATAGTTACCCATGTCTATCATGTTTTTCCTCTTTTGTTTATGGGTTTTCAGACTTGGGCTGATTTGGTGATTTTGGATATGACTGACTTTGACATAATCTTAGGCATGACTTGGTTGTGTCCCTATTATGTTATGCTTAATTATAATACTAAGTCTGTAACTCTAGAAATTCTAGGATGGGAAAAATTAGAGTGGGAAGGGGTGTACAAGACTAAGCAAGCTAAGATTATATCCTCCATTCGGGC
This sequence comes from Solanum gracilifrons, assembly GCA_029582605.1. Taxonomy (NCBI): domain Eukaryota; kingdom Viridiplantae; phylum Streptophyta; class Magnoliopsida; order Solanales; family Solanaceae; genus Solanum; species Solanum gracilifrons. The sequence continues at coordinate 7,123 of JAJOOH010035446.1, read as the reverse complement.
TAGTAAATTAGTAGAGTAGGGTTGTTTGGCTTGTTTGGCTCATATTAGGGATGTTGAGATTGAGGCTCCATCCATTGAGTCTATTCATGTGATGTCTGAATTTAGTAAAGTGTTTCCTAATGATTTTCCTGGTATGCCTCCGGATAGAGATATAGATTTTGCATTGATCTAGAGCCTGGTACGCGCCCCATTTCCATCCCTTTGTATCGCATGGCTCTGACAGAATTAAGAGAGCTTAAGACTCAAATCCAAGAGCTTCTTGATAAGAGATTTATTCACCCTAGTGCTTCTCCATGGGGTGCTCCAGTTTTGTTTGTTAAGAAGAAGGATGGTAGTATGAGAATGTGTATAGATTACCGGCAATTAAATAAAGTCACTATTCAAAATAAGTATCATTTGCCTCGAATAGATGGTCTATTTGACCAATTGCAAGGGGCAGCGATTTTCTCTAAGATTGATCTAAGATACGGTTACCATCAATTAAAACTTCTCTGATTGCTCAAGACATCTCTTTTCAACCAAGGAACAAAACAAGATTATTTCGTTCCATTTTTAGTCAAATAGTGAAGGATATTCCATTAGTAACGAAAAAGGGGGTGGATGGGATCTGTATATGTTGTTCAGGTCGATTAGAATGTGCAGAAATAGCTAGAAAATTAGGTCTGAGGATGTGCCCAAGACGGTGTTTAGAACTCGCTATGGACACTATGAGTTTTTGGTTATGTCTATTGGTTTGACCAATGTGCCTGCAGCTTTTATGAGTTTAATGAATGGGGTGTTCAAGCCATTTCTTGATTCTTTCGTTATAATCTTTATTGATGATATTTTGGTTTATTCGAAAAGTGAGGAAGAGCATGCCAACCATCTTCGTACTATTTTGGGTATTCTTGGGAAGCAAATGTTGTATGCTAAAATTTTGAAATGTGAATTTTGGTTGAAATCGGATGCATTTTTGGGGAATGTAGTTTCAAAATAAGGTGTAATGGTAGATCCTCAAAAGATTGAGGCGATTCAGAATTTGCTACAACCTAGCCCTGTGACGGAAGTTAGGAGTTTTGTGGGGCTCGCTAGCTATTATCGTCGATTTGTGAAATTTTTTTATTCTATTGTCATTCACTTGACTAATTTGACAAAAAAAGAGATACTATTTGAATGGACTGAAAAATGCTAGGAGATCTTCCAAAGGCTCAAGACTCTCTTGACCACCGCACATATTCTAGCATTACCGGTTGAAGGTAAAGATTTTATTGTTTATTGTGATGTTTCACATTCTGGTTTGGGTGTTGTGTTGATGCAGAATAAGAATGTTATAGCTTATGCCTCGCGTCAATTGAAGGTGCATGAGAGGAATTATCCAACACATGAATTAGAGTTGGCAACGGTAGTGTTTGCTCCTAAGATATGACGGCATTACCTCTATGGAGTTAAGTGTGAAGTGTTTACCGATCATCGTAGTTTGCAGCATGTGTTCACTCAAAAGGATCTGAATTTGAGATAGCGAAGGTGGATGGAGTTGATTAAAGATTATGATGTGACCATTCAATACCATTCGGGCAAGGCTAATGTGGTGTCAGATGCTTTAAGTCGAAAAGTGGTAAGTATGGGTAGTTTAGCTTGCTTGAGTGCATCCATGCGACCTTTGGCTAAGGAAATTCAAACCTTATAGTCTAAGTTCATGCAGTTGGGCATCTCAGAAAGAGGTGGGGTGTTAGCTAGTATTGAGGTAAGGGCCACTTTCATTGAAGAGATCAAGGTCAACAAATTTAAAGATGAGAATTTGGAGGACCTTAAGAAAAGTAGTGCGATTGGTAAGGCACAAGAGGCCACTCTTGATGCAGATGGTGTGCTAAATTTCAAGGGGAGAATATGTGTTCCTAGAGTAGATGACTTGATTGAGAAATTGTTGGCAGAGTCTCATGGTTCGCGATATTCTATTCATACGGGTGTGACCAAGATGTATAGAGATATAAAGCGAATTTATTGGTGGTTGGACATGAAGAAAGACATAGCGATGTTTGTGGCGAAGTGTCAAAATTGTCAACAAGTGAAGTATGAACATCAAAGGCCTGCATGTTTACTTCAAAGGATGCCAATTCCGGAATGGAAGTGGGAAAGAATAGCCATAGATTTTGTGGTTGGTCTTCCCAAAACTTTGGGAAAGTTTGATTCTATTTGGGTAGTGGTTGATAGATTGACTAAGTCGGCCCATTTTATTCCTGTAAAAATATATTATAATGCTGAACAATTGGCTAAAGTTTATGTGAATTAGATAGTGAGGTTGCATGGGGTGCCCCTCTCTATCATCTCAGACCGTGGTACCCAGTTCACATCTTAGTTTTGGAGGATATTACATGATTAATTGGGCACACAACTCACTTTTAGTACAATCTTTCATCCACAGACGGATGGACAATCGGAGAGGACTATTCAAGCATTGGAAGACATGTTGAGGGCATGTGTGATTGATTTTGGAGGACATTGGGATAAGTTCTTACCTTTGTGTGAATTTTCTTATAACAATAGTTATCACTCTAGCATTGATATGATACCATTTGAGGCATTATATGGGAGGGGATTTAGATCACCCATAGGATGGCTTGAGGCTGGAGATGTGAAACCATTGGGAGCTGATTTAGTGAAGGATGCTCAAGATAAGGTAATGAGTATTCAAGACAAGCTTCTAGTAGCCCAAAGTAGACAAAAGAAGTATGCGGATCATTAGGTAAGAGACATGACGTTTCAATCCGGTGAAAATGTTCTTCATAAGGTATCACCCATGAAAGGGGTGATGAGATTCGGTAAGAAGGGTAAACTAAGTCCTAGATACATTGGTTCATTTGAGATTCTTGAATGTGTAGGACCGGTGGCCTATAGATTAGCTTTACCTCCTAATTTATCGAGTGTTCATCCGGTATTTCATGTATCCATATTGAAGAGGTATTATGGTGACGGGGATTATATCATTAAGTGGGACTTAATTGTGTTAGACAAGGACCTCTAATATGAGGAGCAAGCGATTGCAATCCTTTATCGTGATGTGCGCAAGTTAAGGACCAAGGATATTAAATTCGTGAAAGTTCAATGGAAGCATCGTCCAGTTGAAGAAGCTACTTGGGAAACCGAGAGGGACATGCGAGAAAACTATTCCCAATTCTTCGTCGATTCAAGTACTACTTCCTCCCTTCCTTAGCCTATTTTTTTTCCTAACTTTGTCACTCGGGGACGAGTGATGGGTAAATTGGTATATATTGTAATGACCGGGTTCCGTCGATATGAAAAAGCCAATGGGAGAAAATTTTGGGTCAGAAAACTTTTTCATAGTATCTTGAAATTTTCCAACCTAGTTCAGATTTGGACGAAATCAGAGTCATTGAGGTGTAGGGAAATCTAGTAACAATGGGGTGAATTAATTATGATTTTTATTACATGAGTAGTTAGATAACTCGTTAAGGAATCCGTACGACTTTACGAAATTGAATTCGGGTAAGTAGAACTCCCGGAATCGATCTTGGCGTGAAGGGTATTTTCTAAACGTCGTTGGTTAGAGGTGTGTTATGAAATGGGGATTTTGGAATTCTAGGAATAGCTCTCTGTTTCGTTTCAGCCGCTTTGGCGCTGGATTGTGCTGCTTTGGAAGAGCCGCTACAGCAGGGTGACGGCCGCTGATAATGTTGTATATGTTGATATATATGCATGTGATTACATTGTTATCTTGCCTTGTTTATGTTGCACTAGTGGGATAGCTGCGTGATCTTACCAGTACGCTGTGCTTGTGTACTGATACTACACTTGCTCTTATTTTTGTTGAGTACAGGGCATCTTCAAGCGGCTACTGACAGACCTCGCTTAGGAGATCAGGGATTGTTGTTTCGAATTCAAGGGTGAGTCAAGTCAATTATGTCGGGCTGCCATGGGATTCTCTTTCATCTATGTCCACCATTTCCGGACTTATGTATTTGTTCTAGTTAGTTGATTAGTTCATTAGTTGGGGTTCCATCCCTTCTTGTTTAGACTTGTTGAACTTTAGATGTTTTGGTACATTGGCTTTCAGGTTCTAGGTGTTTTTCAGCATTGTTAGTTTTTAGATCTTTTGTTGAAGTTTATGGGAACTTTAGTTTTAGCTATTATTTATGCTTTCATATACTTAAATTCCTTAGTTTTTGGATTAGTTGCTTGGTTTGGGTTATAGTAGTGGTTCTCCCACCGGAGTGTTAGTGTGGGTGCCAATCATGACGGTCTGGGTCGTGACACTTCATGAGAGTCTAAATCACATAAGTAGCGCTGATAAATAAAGTCATTATTTTGTCTTGAGCATCAAAAACAAATCGTGACAATTATCTAAATTTTGGAAAAAATATTCAGAAGCATACATCTACATTAGAAGAGAATTTGTTAACAAAAACAAATGACTTTAGACTACATCATGTTAACGTCATATATTGGAACCTTACATACTAATGTATATATTAAGCAAAAAAATATTATTATATCATCAAAATTATTTTTCTAAAGTACTCGAGGTTATGGAATATACCCTCTTAGGATTAAAAGACTTACTTCATCAGAATAGTGGTACCTCATATTCTGCTTAACTTCGGACTCACTCAATGACAATAAATCACACAAAAAAAATTTAAATGCAAGAAGAGGAAGAGTAGAAGATTAAAAAAATTGTGGTTGAAAAATGAGATGAAGCCCCTCTATTTATAGTCAACAAAGGGTAGTATGAACAAATATTTTTGTGTCTTATCTGAAAAGTCACGACCTTTTCGAGAAGTCACAGCCCTTTGGAAAAGTCACAACTCATCGAAAATCACAACCTTCTGAAAAAAGTCATAACTTATTGAAAAAGTTACAACTCATCGAAAAAGTCACAACCTAAGTTAGGGATATTATAGTAATTTAACATTCAAGTTAGGAGTTCATGCTTTTAAAGTAATATAGAAGATATATATATATATACTAGTTTCACGGCACGTGCGTTGCACGTGTGTATCGCATATATAGTATACGATGTTGTAAAATAGAATTAATATTACTAAATTAATGTTTTTAGTAAATAATTATAATTGAAAGAACATAGGACCAATGTTTTTAAATGATTAATATGTATTGTCATAGAGTTATTTGTATTTTGAGATCATATTGACCAAATATCATTGAAACATTTCAAAATACATTCAGAATTTAAATATGGTGAGAAAGTGACATTTCTTTAGTAGTATTATTTTTACTTCACTCAATTTTGTAAACAAATCTAACCAACAAATTTATTTAAAAAAAAATATCAATGGCCTTTCTTTTTGAGGTTATGAACATAAATGATGAACACCATTTAAGTATAATTATTCTCTTAAAAATTCATACTTGAAATTTAGTATGTGCATGACAATAATAATGATTACCATAAATATTTCAATATTTTATCTTTATACGTAATCTATTTTTTACAAAATATTATTACTCAATTAATATTTGAGTAAGATTATCATAGAGAGGTTATTTTACAAAAAAAAAAGGTAGTTTGTAGTTATAACGAATGATGATTAAATAGAAGCTTGAGTGTATGTCAAATATTTAGCTTTACCAACACCTTGTTATTTATATATATACATTTTAGTACCATAATTTAATTTTAATATCTGAACATCACCTTTGGTGAAAAATATTTCATTTTATTAAGTTTCTACCTTATCTTTATAGAATTGTAGTCTTTTCATATTTTTTTGCCGCATACATATCATATAGTTGTTGTCTAATAAAGGTATCTAGTATCATATAGAAGTTTTATTGTGATATAAAATATTTACCTTTTTCAATAATAAAAATTAATTGATGAATAAAAATTAAAGTGTTATTTATAGAATCCTTAATTTGATTTAAGAATATTTTATGACCAATCACTATTTTCTTATCTATTTTTATATAGCTATCAAGGAGTATATCTTGTGACATAACATTTTCTAAAATTAAAATGAGCACAAAATAACAGGAAATTCATACTTAAAAAATTGCATACTCAATAAAAATATAAAAAAGAAAAAACATATGGAACAATACATAGCCAATGAAGAAGGAAGACGAAAATATATGTTCATGCTACATTACATTCACTATAGTGTTCCATTTGATTGAAATATCTTCCCACCAACACGTTACTTTGTCCGTTCATTTTTACTTACATATGTATTAAAAATAATACAATTATTATCATGATTATATTATCATATTTTAAGTAAAAGTGAAAATCTATTTTTGAAATATTGGATATAACATCAAAACTAATAATTCAATGGACTATGTTGATGCCCGTTGTTTTAGTAAAATTTAAAAGAAACTCCTTTGTTTCAGTGTGAAAGAATAAAAAATGAAAAAACAAACAAAAAATACCTTACCCAAATCATGTGATTTTTTCACATTTATTTATTATTATTGTCTTTCCCACAACATTTCGTCACTATTAACTCATGAAAATCGTAAGAACATATATGATTGTGAATTGATGAATGATTTGCTACAATTTGTTCACGAACTCTTTCTTATGTGGTCCTCGAATTTCGTTGAATTTTTTACTTAATCAACTGTTCCAATTTCCAAATAACCCTTGAGATTTTTTATGAAGAAGAAGAGTAGAAAACTTAAAAAAAAATTCGCAGTTTAAAAGTTAGAGGAAACCCTCTATTTATAGCTAACAAATATTAGTATGAATAGGTGCTAATTCTGCCTTATCAGAAAAGTTACAACATTTCAAAAAAGTCATTGCTCATCGGAAAAGTCACAACTCATCGGAAAAAGGCACAATCCTTTGAAAAAGTCACAACTCTTTGGAAAAATCACAACCCTTCGAAAAAGTCACAACTCATCGAAAAAGTCACAACCTGTCAAAAAAGTCACAATCCTTTGAAAAAATCACAACCCTTTAATGTGAAAAGGTATTTACTTTTAATATTATTAAATAAATAAATAAAATAAAATGATTATTTTTAATTGGGGGTATTATAGTAATTTAACATTCAAGTTTGGGAGTTCATACTTTTAAGGTAGTATAGTATAGTATAGATATATATATATATATATATATATATATATATATCTATAAATATATAATTCTCTTAGTTAAATG
>JAJOOH010035445.1:0-15519 GCA_029582605.1 Solanum gracilifrons | reverse complement strand
ATCACCTGTCAAAACCATTTTCCATCAGCATAATCATCACATGTCTCATCGCGGTGCACAACAATCGATGCAAATGAGTAATTTTACACCATAATAAACAGAACAAATCAAGTAATTCAAGTCCAAAACCATGCCATCAAGGCTTTTTATCAATCAATACACAATGAACGAAAATACACAATTCTACAAGTTTTATAGGGCTTAGAAGATCACTTGCCTCAATTAAATCAAAAGTCAATCCAAGACTCGAGTTTTCCCTTTCTGAATAATATATTTTAAAAAGGGAAAAGGGTCAAAAATACCCCTCAATCTTGTTTTATTAGTTAATAATACCCCTACTGCTAAAACAAAGTTATTTATACCCTCGCCGTCATTAATTTCACCATTTATACCCTCCATTGACAGAAATCCCTAAATTGACTCAAATTAACCCGAATTTAAAAAAAAGACCCATTTCCCATTTTAAACCCAATGCCCCATAGTATAACCCGTATAACCCATTCCCCTTTTACACATTCTTTAAAATTTTCCATATAACCCATTCCCCTTTACCTCTTTACCCATTAATTTCTTCACGTTTGTTCTTCATTTCCCAATATGTTCAAAAGTCTATCAGGCACTTTCCTTCTAGAGAACAACAACAACAATGGTTGTACAAAAAAATTCACCTTGGAAACACAAAAGATTGGATAAAACGTAAAATGTTGATAACTGACAAAGAATTTTTCCAGGGAATCGAACGTTAACTCTCTTCCATAGAAGGTAGAATTCAATGACTTAAACAAACTTGAAGATACTTCAAAAACTGGCAAGTGTTGAAGATTAGGATCATAATCCAAGCTATTACAAGCCACATGATGAGCATTATGAGTCCATTTCCACCAAGTAATGTGAATCCCAAAAAGTCATTTCTCTGACATAATCTGTATCATCTTATTGTACCCCTTATTTGTCATAATCAAGTAAACACCAGAATCACGACCCAAGTAAGAAATCTGCATCCAAGTTAACCCCAACAATGCTCCAAAAAGCATATGAATCAAGAAATTATCACTAAAAATTACAGCATAGAAAGTCAATAAAATAAAAACCCCAATAAAACAAAATAAATACATAACCCCATGACCCTTTTTCTTAAACAATCTAGCTTTGGCAAATTCAACACAAAGCTTTCTATAATCCCTTGATACCTCAGAAACCTAAGAATCTTCTAAATAATAACCAGTAAAGAGGTTATCAAGATGTTTCCAAGCAGTACCTAGATGAAAAACAATGAATGCATCAGTTGCCTCTTGTCCATTATGATTAAGTAAATGGATATCCCCACCATGGTATTGTATAATCCAATCAGTCACATTAAATGGGTAAGGGAAATAAAGAACAATTTTGTAAAAGTTAATGGGTAAAGGGGAATGAGTCTTACGGAAAAATTTGAAATAATGGGTAAAAGAGGAATGAGTTATACGGGTTATACTATGGGGCATTGGGTTTAAAATAAGGAAGGAATCTTTTTTTTTAAAATCAATTTAATTTGAGTTAATTTGGGGATTTCCATCAATTGAGGGATATAAATGGTGAAATTAGTGATGGTGAGGAAATGAATAACTTTATTTTAACGGTAGAGGTATAGTTAACTAATAAAACAAAGTTGAAAGGTATTTTTGACCCTTTTCCCTTTTACAAAATGGGTCAAAACAACTCAAAACCCCAATTCCAAATTGAGGTTTAAATCAAATAATCTTTACATCAAAATGTTATACCATGAATTTGGAACACATTGGTGAAAACTATTTTGAAAAAGGAATTAAAATCAGTTCACAATCACCATTTTATTTTAGAACTCAAGTTCTTCTAAAACCTTGTCATTTGTCAATCAATTGACCAAGTTTTGATCTTAAAATTTCTAGATGATAAAATGGAATTGAGGTTTTAGGGTCACAAAGGCTTACCCTAATTATTTAGCACAAGAAATCACTTCAAAATCGCCTCCAATGGTTCTCCGAAATTCAAAATGGGAGTAAATCCCCGAAACAATGAGCCAAAAAGGGTCTGTGATATCACAAAAGGAATCTCTGGTTCGCAAAAGTGAACCCCAAAAAACCTGGCCTTCGCTTTTGCGAACCAGTCCTCGCTAATGCGAAGGTCGCGATCACAAATAGGTCATCACGAATGTGTTGGTCAGACTACTAGCCCCTTCGCGGATACGAGCCAACTCTCTCTAACACGAAGATTGTGAAAGCGATTACCCTTCGTGAAAGCGGGGCATAGAAAAAAATAGAAAAATTCAACCAACTCAAATTCACCAAAGGGACCCTTGGGATTCACTCAAAACCCCGTACATACAAATCACATATGCAATCCAATTAAACTCGGCATTCCAAACTCAATGGAACCATCAAAATACGAATTTCAGGTATCCTTGACCTAAAACTCAGGAGAGTCTCAAGAAAAAGATCATAACGCCTGAAAAAGGTTAAATCAAGCTCGGAACCTCTGAAAATTTAACCAAGACCACACTTAGGCCTAAAATCATCCCTTAAATCTAATGGAACTCTCACAATTCTAATTCAAATATTCAAACCCTAAATGTTGACCAAAGTCAATCCTAAGGTTAAAACTTCACAAATATTCAACCTTCAATCCTAAAAAAGACTCTGCATATGAAACCCACAACTCTCTCAGACCAATTTCCATATTTCTAGACGGATGGAATTATCAAAATTTCATTCTGACACTCGAAACTACAAAATATACTAAACATCACTTTAAATCACTTTACTCTTTAAAATCCCAAGAACTTACAATATTCACAACTTACACTCAACGTTGGAAACCAACTTTGAAAACTCAATCAGAAAAGACTCGAGGCTGATATTCGGAGGGATAAAATCATAATTTTACATAAATTTCTAAAAATAGCCAACCAGGTTATTAAATTATCACAACTAAAAACCATGTTCATCGTAGATCATAAAGCAAGTGAAAGTACTTGGAGCCAAAAAAATTTAAGGATATCTAGAATGCATATGAGACTTTGTCTACCAAGCCACCTCACCAAGTAAATAGTGCTTCCATTGCACTTTCAATTAAACAATATTTTTGTTCGTAATCTTTTTCACTTGCCCATCAAAAATGGCTATAGGCTTGATGAGTCCACGATTTGGACTCTTTTAGGGGTTTATTTTGAAAGATTTAGTGTCCTCAAATGCATATTTTGTCTCAATAATTGATAAAAATCCTTGAGTTTTATGTATTTGCAGTTAGAGACAAAGCAAGGACATTACGGAGCAAAAATAAATAAGGCAGCTGAAAGAACAAAGAAAACAAGGACAGAGAATCGCCTAAGCCATTAGGCGAGTCGCCAAATCGCCTTGGTCTCGCCCAATGTTTCAGTGTGCCAAGTCCTGAAGGACAAAATCAAATAGACGATAGAAAGGACCAGTTGGCTAGTCGCTGAAAGGTTCCGCGAGCTAGTTCCATATCGCCCAATGTTACAGAACTTGAAGTTGCTGAAAGACAATGCAGAAAGGCGATGAACCAGACCAAAGGGCGGATCGCTGAGTGGATCGACGATCCCGACTAACTGCACCGAGTGATCCTTCGCAGCACAATTTTTCACAACTATAAATACTTGTTTGAATATTTAGTTTAGTATCAAGTTTTACATTTTAGAACTCTATTTTAAAACTTTCAGCTTTTAGGACTTAGTTTTTGGAGACTATTTTTCTTAGTTTTGAAGAGTTGAAGATTTCCATTTTCTAAGCAATTGGAAGTGGGTATTGAACATTCTTCATCATTGACATGTGTAAGACAATATTTATCGTACCCATTTGATGGAAACACTTTTTAGGTATCAATTTCTATCTCTTTACTATGTCTAGCTAAAATACCAATTCTTGGGATGTGATTTTGTGAATATGGGTTGAATTTACTACTGGGTATTGCTTATTGATTGTTTATTCACTGTTTAGAGGTGATTTCGTTCAGTAGTTTTGTTTGAATTAAATGGGGTTGTAGTTGCAAATACAATTTTATCTTCGTGTTTTCTACTTGCGAGAGAGAGACGTTTTAAAACCAAAAGTACTGAATCAATAGTCTGTGGTTATTGGGTTGTCGTGGATTCAGTTCAAGAGAGTGAATCCTAAAACCTCTCCAACACATTCAGCTCAAGAAAGTGAATGGACTAAGGCGAAGGATGTGCTTCATTGCCGCTTATGGGTGATTGAGAGAAGCCGATTCGATTGGGGGTAAATTGTTTGAGAGAAAAGTTACCTCCACTAAAGTCTTGCCTAGTTACAAATTTGCAGCGAGTTACTATTAATAGCATTTACCCGGTTGTATATTTTAGCCCATATTCCTATCACATCCCAAGAATCCCGTCTCCCGATTTCGCATCTTTACATTTTTACTATTTTTTGTTTGTTAGTTGAATACAAAAGCCCCCATTGATAATTGACATTCGTGTCAGTTTTTAATTTAGTATGCTTTTATTCGTAAATATTTATAGCTATGATTGATTAGAACATAATTTTACTTTTCTACTTTATTCTCAACTACTAACTGCTCCCTTGGGACTCAACCCTAACCCATTTTTTTGAGGTATATTACTACTCACGATCGTTGGCATTTGAACTGGATGTAGTGTTCTGATACGTGAAATCAAAATGGCATCGTTGCTGTGGAGTGGTGTTAGTTGAGAATTTTTAGTTAAGTTGAATTTTTGTCTTGCTTGATTGTTCTACTTACATAATTTTTAGCTTTGTTTTGCTTGATTGTGTTGAATACAGTAAGTATGAGTGTAAATGGTAACAATGGCAGCCAAGTAGGCCATCAAGACGACATCGGAAACCTCAACGATGTCAACGAGCCTCATGCTAATGATACACATCTCATGGGAGGTATTGCTGCCATTCGCTTGCCTCCAGCCGAAGGGGATGCGGTGTTCCACATCACGAGTACTATGTTGCAACTCTTGCAACTAAAAGGGCTTTTCAGTGGTTTGGCTCATGAGGATCCACATGAACACATTTGAAACTTTGTGGATGTATGAGGACCATTCTTCTTCAAGAATATCTCTCAAGAATCGGTCTGATTGAGGTTGTTCCCATTATCATTGATGGATGAGGCGTGCAAGTAGCTGGCTAAATTTCCACGTGAATCAATCACTTCATGGGAAGAGTTGGTCATCTTATTTAAAGTGTGATTTTTCCCTCCCTCGAAGATGATGACTCTTCGGGACAACATTCAGAGCTTCAAGCGTCTAGAAGGCGAGCCTATCCATAAAGCTTGGCTGCGATACAAAAAGTTGGTACTTCAATGCTCAACCCATGGCTTGCCTGGTAACGTGTTGTTGTAGTATTTTTATCTGAGTCTGGATTCGGTAAATAAGGGTGTTACTGACCAACTCTCTCCGGGAGGTTTGATGCAGTAACCTTATGTGATAGCTACTCAGCTCTTGGATGGCATAAGCACCATAAACAGGGCGTGGTATACCCGTGAACACTAGGTCTCCCCTCTCACGTTCAATTTAACTAAGAAACAAATGGAAAAGGACCAAGAAAGGGACCAAAACATGGCCAAGATCATTGACTAAGAGCATCCGCCACCATATTTGCTTTACCGGGTTGATAGAGAACACATATCATTGTTCTTGAATAACTCAAGCCACCTCATATGGTGAAGATTCATATGTTTCTTTTTAAACACATAATGAAAACTCTTGTTGTCAGTGAAGACATCTACATGAACACCATACAAGTAGTGCATCCAAATCTTTAGAGAAAACACAACTGCCGCTAGTTCGAGGTCATGGTTAAGATAATTCTACTCATGAATCTTAAGTTTCCTTTAAGCATAGGCAATAAATTTCCCATTTTGCATGAGGACCATCCTAACCCAATTCTTGAGGTATCACAATAAACAACAAATCCATTAGTTCCTTCCAGTAGAGTCAATACCTGAGCAGAATTAAGTATATCCTTTATTTCTTGGAAACTCTTTTCACACGCTTCAGACCATATTAATTTAACCTTCTTTTGGGTCAATGTCGTCAATAGAGAGTCAATTAGAGAAAATCCTTCAACAAACTTCCTATAATAACCAATCAAACCTAGGAAACTTTTGTTGTCCGAAGGGGATAGAGATCTACGCCAACTCTTAACCTTATCCGTCTTCTTAGGATCTACCTAAATACCCTTACCAGAAACAATATGACCAAGAAAAGCCATAAACTTTAGCCAAAACTCGCATGTGCTAAGCTTTGCAAACAATTGTTGGTCCTTGAGGACTTGCAGCACAATCCTCAAATGATCGGTATGCTCGTTTTCACTCCTTGAATAGATCAACACATCATCAATGAACACAATCACAATCATATAAGGGTATTGTTTAAATACCTTATTCATCAAATCCATAAATACGAAAGGAGTATTTGTCAAGCCAAACGACATCACCAAAAATTCATAATGACGATATAGAGTTTAAAAAGCCATCTTCGGAGTGTTATCTTCCTTCACCCTCAATTGGTGATAACCCGATCGAAGCTCAATCTTAGAAAAGTAATTTGCTTCTTGAAGTTGATCAAACTAATCATCTATCCTTGGGAGAGGATATTTGTTCTTAACGGTAACCTTGTTCAATTGCTAGTAGTCAATACACATATGGTTTGAACAATCTTTATTTCTAACAAACAAAACTGGAGTACCTCATGGAGAGATACTTGGTCGAATGAAACCATTATCTAAAAAATCTTTCGATTTCGCCTTTAATTCCTTAAGTTCTACCGGAGCGATTCAGTAGGGAGGAAAAGAGATAGGTTGCATATCTGGGAGAAGGTCAATACCGATGTCTATTTCCCTTACGGGAGAAACACTGGGTAAATCAACGGGGAAAACTTCCAGAAACTTGTTAACCACGAGGATCGACTCAAGAGTAGGGGTTTTAGACTCCAAATCCCTAACCCGCACCGTATTGAATATGCAACCCTTAGAAATCATCTTTCTAGCTTTAAAACATGAAACAAACTGACTCTTAGACATAGAATTTCCCCCTTTCCATTCTAGGATTGGTTCATTTAGAAATTGAAACTTGATTACACGGGTTCTACAATCGATAAAAGCATATCATGGCTGCAGCCAATCGATACCAAGGACAACATAAAATTCTAGTATATCAAACTCTACAAGATCAACATGATTGACTCTTTGGGATAAGGAGACCAAACACTTTCTATAAGCCCACTTAGACACAATAGAATCACCCACATGAGTAGAGACAGAAAAAGGATCTAACAACACATCAAGAAGAATATTAAACCTCATAGAGAAATATGACATCAGAAACGACAAAGTAACAATGGGATCAAGCAAAGCTAAACATCAAGGTGAAATACTTGCAACATACCGGTAACCACATCAGGAGAACCCTCTTTCTCATGACAAGTCTGAAGTGCATAGAAATGATTTTTCTTTTGATTATCCCTAGAACAGGGGTGTCACACCTCGAGGCTACCCCCTTGGTATAACATGAGACCTAGGATCATGAATGACCCCAAGTTAACCCTGTGTCTGGCATAGATCAAACTTGCTGTGAATAACTGAATAAGACATATATTGTGCGGAGGCTAAAACATAATTGAAAGTGGGGAAAACCCAACTAGTTTGAATATGTAAAATATACTTAGTGTTAAGTGATAACTGAATGATAAACTTAACAACTCAAGCTGAATCTACTACTATGTCTGAAAAGCCTCTAACTAAGTTGAATTGCTGGGACAAGCCCACTAGTTAATTCTAACAAAACTGACAACTAAATATAAAGATTAAATGAAAGCATGTCTATTGTCCTTCGAATATGAGGACTCACCACTGAAGCTACTCAATGCGGACCGAGAATCGATCTAAGCGTGATCCGGATGTTGTGTACCTGAACCTACATCATGAAAGGATTTAGCTCAGATTATGCGTCAGTACTTGGAATGTACTTAGTATGCAGGATATTTATATTAAGCTGGACATATATTTATATAAGCTAAACAAAGCATAAATGAGCAATAGCATAAACTGAGCAGGAATTGAAATACCGAAACATTAGTGAAAATCTAAACTGAAATCAATGACCAAGTACTAATCATGAAAATAACATGTTGAACTGAATGTTGAAGTACATAATGAAAACCTGGTCAAATGCACTAAGAGTTTGACTGTGGGAGCTACTATTAACCGACATACACCACGTGAGCTAAACGTGGAGTCTAATGTATACGCCCCATCGAAAGAACCCAATATAACTTATTTGGGGTATAAACGCATGATTGGTGTGATCACTAAATCTGATGCCCAACAGAGGGGACTTAAAATCCTATGAGGGCACATAGCTTTGGACCATGAGGGTACGCTGAACCCTAGTCCAACTCGGTGCTATGTCTACTCCCAACTGCATATGTACATGACACAAATGTAACTGAAACACTAAATAACTCGAATACTAATATGAATTCTAAGAATGCAACACTTATATACTGATAATGTAACATTTTAAATCTAGAGCATGATTGTTTGTTTAACTGATCTAGCAAGTCAAATTTATGAATTAAGAGAATTTATACAAACTACGATTCCGAGTTTTATTCAAGGAATTATGCAAACTTTCCAATAAACATGTTATTTCGATTAAGGATACTACAACAGCTAAATCACAACAAATAGCCAAGGTTTTAGAAACCCTAGGTCTAAACAAGATATGGAGAATCAAGGAGCTGACTGAATTATAGAACCTAGTTAATGAAAGGAATCCTCTAGTGAAATCCCACATACATGGTGACGAAATCTACGGAGAAATCTTTTGGATTTCGGGGCTGAACTTCAAAGAATGCTTATGCGTGTTCTTGAAGAGTTGGTTGCATATTTCTCTTCTCTATGCTTTAAGTGAGGTGATTGTAGGAGAATGAGGGCTTTAGGTAGTTTCTGACTAGTTTACTAAGCTTTGACTTGGTAAACTGACATAGTTTAAGCCTTAAACGACGTGGTTTAAGTGCCCAACACATAGGGGAAAAGACTAATGTGACCCTCACTTAAGATCTGCCGAAGTGGCTTCAAGACAGGCTTCATGGGCTATCATGATGACCAAGGCCCGTCAAACAGCTCATGAAGATGCCCTGCACGATAGGGCTTTACTAAAATAGGAATAACTTCTTACTCCAAACATGGATAATAGCAAACTTAGTGGCTCTTGAAAGAGAACCCCATTATCTTTAATTTGATAGGCCGGGAGACACCTAATTCATTTTGGGTTGAAAGATATGGTTATTTGAAGTTGACCCTAAACTCTAAGTCTGACAAGTTTCCTTCAGGGATGACTTCACGGTCCATGTGGAACTCCACAGATCATTTAGACGTTTGTGGTGCAGGCTTCACAAGCCGTCATGAGCACCACAGTCAGTCAAGTGGGTCGTGAAAATGCTCTACTCGACAGGGCTTCACTAAAACAAGCATAACTTTTTACGAAAGGGCTCAAAATTAGGCAAACTTGGTGGCTTTGAAAAGGGGAATCAAAGATCATTAATTTGATAGGTTGTGGGCCACCTAATCAATTTATTACTAAAAAATATGATCGTTTGAAGTTGACCCAAACCTCAAAGTCTATCAAGCCTTTTTCACGAGCCACTTCAAGGTTCATGTGAAGCTCCACGGACCATCTATTGGTCTATGGTACTTCATAGTAGCCATGTTGGTTTTGTGTCCCCCTCTTGGGCCACTTCATGGCTCGTTTGGATCTCCACGTACCATTTGGTGGTCTGTGGTCTTTCTCCTTTTGTTGGGTGCATAACAATAAGCAGGGTGACAGGTCGTGGTCCTATTCAAGTGACCTGGACCCCCTTCATGGTTTGCCTTTCTCTCTTGATCATTCTTAGTTTTAATTTTTATGGTGTTACAATATCTCCCCCTTGGATTCATTCGTCCTCTAATAAAGTCTAAACAAGATGAGTATGGAAGGAAGGACTTGAAATCCCTACCACCAAGTACTAGAAATTGATATCTAACTGAAGTGAGTCCCTTGAACATGAAAATATGCTGAAATGCAAGGATAACTAAGGAAACAAGGTACTGAAACTGATTTACACAAGAATAAACTAAGAGACTACAGAGAAAGTATTACCTGAAGCTGAAACAGAATTGAAATGAAAGAGGTGAGGATACTTGGCCACCATGGCTGCTTTTGCTTCCCAGGTAGCTCCCTTTACGGACTTACTCCTCCACAAAACATTTACTGAAGTGACTTTCTTATTTCTCAACCTACGAACCTGACGGTCAAGAATTTCAATTGGCACCTCTTCATAAGTATGACTATCCTTCACACCCACTCTCTCTAATGGTACTATTGATTCCGGATCACCCACACACATTTTCGACAACGAAATGTGAAAGACTGGATAAACAACTTCTAGTTCTACTAGCAACTAATGAGTTTGAGATTTGGACTCATTTAGGGATTTGTTTATATAGATTTAGTGTCCTAAAATGCTTAATTTTTGCCAATAACTAATGTTAAATCCTTGATTTTCACGTTATAGATTGAGAAACAAAGCAAAGACACTAACAGGCAAAAAGGAACAAAACAAGCTGAAGAAATGAAAAAGGGCAAGCCTAAGGATCGCCAAAAGCACTCGACATGTCATCGTGTGTCTCATCTAACCGCCTAAAGTTCCAGTGTACCAAGCCCCGAAGGAAAGAACCAAGTCAGCGACGAAAAGGAGCAGTCGGTGGATAGCCAAGTGATTTCGTGAAGCCAAGATAGATCACCCAAAATTACAGACCTTGAGGATGTTGAATGCCAAGGCGAAAGGGCGATGAAAAAGACCAAAGGGCGGCTCGCAGAGTGGTTTGATGAGCCCGACTTACTTCACCGAATGGGCTTTCGTAGCTTATTTTCAGCGACTATAAATACGTTTTTGAACATTTGGCTTAGTATCTTTGAAAGCTTTTGACATCTTTTTGACATTAGAATTAGTTTTGAGAAATTGGAAGTGGGTCTTTGAGATTCATTAAATTGGAGCATTGTAAAGACGAAATTACTCTTACCCAGTAGATGGATGATTATTCGGTAATTGTTTTTACCTTTTTATAATGTCTAGCTAAAACCCAAATTCTTAGGGTGTGATTATGAGATTGTGGGATTATTTAGCTTATGGGTATTGCTAATTGTTAGTTTAAATGCTATTTAAAAGTGATTTGAAACATTAATTGTGGTTTAATTTAAGAATTGTAGTTGCAAATGTAGTTCTATGTTTGTGTTTTTGGCTTAGTCGAGAGAGAACTTTTAAAACTAAGGTTTTTGATTGATGGTTTGTGGGTATTAGTTTGATTTGTGTTTATCTCGAGGGAGTAAATCCTAAACCCAATCCCACACATTTAGCTTGAAGGACGGAATGGATTAAGGTGTGGTATGCTCTTAATTTGCATGCTTGTTGATGTTCGAGAGAAATCATGTGATTCGGGGTACTTGTTCGAGAGAAAATTACCTGCATTTTAGCCTATCCTACTCACTAATATCTAGCTATTTATTAATAGTTCCAATTACCCATACGTCTATATTTGCCTATAATCGATCACATCCCAATAATTTGTCTCATTATTGTTAATTCCTAGTGTTTTTGACTTAGTTGATAACTAAAACCAAAACCCCTATCTGACATTCGTGTCACCCTTTTACTTGATTATCTCTTTAATAAAAAATCTCTATTCTTATGGCTGATTTGACCAAATTCATACTTCATAATTGAATTTGAGACACGTACTGCTCCCTATGGGATTCGACCCCAACTCATTTAGTTGGGTTTTATACTGATTTATGATCGTTGAAAACAAAGAATAGGATGAGGTGTGCTTGAGAGGTCAAATAAAAATGGCTCCACTGCCGAGGAGTGCTGTTGTTTGAAATTCTTTTGGTGAAGTTGAAATGTATTCTTGTTAGTCATAGTTGAATCTACTTGCTTTAAGTTTTGGTTTTGTGTTGCTTGTGTTAAAATAGAGGAGAAAATGAGCGTAAACCATAGCAATGGTAGCCAAGTGGGTCACCAAGTTGACATCGAAGATATTAGTGAATTTAATGACCCGAATCTAATGGGAGGTGTTGGTGCCATTCATTACCTCCGGCTGAAGGAAACGTTTGTGTTTCACATTACAAGCACCATGTTACAGATCTTACAACTAAAAGGTTTGTTTGGTAGGTTGGCTCATGAGGATCCTCATTAGCATATTAGGAATTTTGTTGATGTGTGCGGACCGTTTTCCTTTAAGAATATATCTCAAGAATCAGTCCGGCTGAGGTTGTTCCCATTTTCTCTAATGGGAGAAGCATGCAAATGGTTGGCTGAGTTGCCAAGAGATTCTATCACTTTGTGAGATAAGCTTATTACCGCATTCCAAGTGCGATTTTTCCCTCTTTCAAGGATGATAACACTTAGGGACAATAATCAAAGCTTCAAGCACTTGAAGGGTGAACTAATACATGAGACTTGGCTAAGGCTTAAGAAGATGGTTCTTCAATGCCCAACTCATGGACTACCCGATAATGTACAACTGTAATACTTCTATAGAAGCCTTGATTCGGTGAATAAGGGAGTGGCTTATCAACTTTCTTGAGGAGGTTTAATGCAACAACCTTATATAATTGTAGTCCAAATCCTTGATGGCATGACTAAGATTAACCGGGCATGGTACACCCGTGAAGATCAAGTCTCTCCTCTTAATTACAAATTGACAAAGGAGCTGATTGAAAAAGATCAAGAGAAAGAGGAAAACATGGAAAAGATGATGACCCAGGTGGACATCTTGGACAAGAACGTCATGGGTGTTGGTACTAGGAGGGTTAATGTTGCCGGTGTTAGTGGTGTAAGCCCCGAAGAGGCCAAGTTTGAAGCTTTGTACAATGAGGAAGTGAACTCCTAGCCAACCAAGGAGGCAGCTATCGTGCTAACTACCCAAGGCAGGGTGGAAACCAAGGTTGGAATAGAGATGAGGGATGGAGAGACCGTGATAGAGAATGGTGTGATCGTAACACCACTTGGAAGGAAAGAAAATGAAAGCAGGATAGGTATGTTCCTCCCCACGAGCGTCAAAACCCCAAAGATTCTAAGGGTGGCTGGCCTGAGGATATCCTCTTACGTATTCTCAGCAAGGCTGAAGAGAATGATAAAGTTTTGAAGGAAATTAAGGAAGATGTATCGACTCTCAACCAGACAGTGACATCTCATTCCATCTCTAACAAGCAGTTAGAGACCTAAATGGGTTAAATTTCTTCACATCTCAACCCAAGACAACAAGGGGTGTTTCCTAGTGACACTATGGCAAACCCCAAAAATGATGCTTAAATGGGTACTTGTGTCGTGCCATTATGTTAACTAAGACGCTTCTTGGGAGGCAACCTAACTTTTTAATGCTTTGTGTTTGTTTTGGAATAACAGGTGTTGATTATGTACGTTGAAAGGTGGAATGTGTTTGAAAAGTACAGATTGGCGAGCAAAGAGTCCAGTCGGCGACTCATCGAAGAGGTCGGCGAGCCTGACTTGGACCGTCGTTGGGCTCACAAAAATTTTAGGTGGGAGTCTGTGAAACTTGGCGGGCCCATGGATGAGTTGGTGAGCCCATTTTTTTCCACCGTTTCGACCGCTAAATTAACTGGAGGTCCTGTAAAACTCGGTGAGGTAAGTCACAACTCAGAGGATCATTGAGTGGTTTGGCGAGGATGACTAATATCACCGAAAGGGCCGCGAACTAAAAGGTTTTAGAAGGTCGAAGGTTTAAAATTTAAAAATCTTTCAAATTCTCTCATTTTTAACCCTGTACACACACCCGCACTTCATATTTCCCACATTTTTGTTTTTTTTATCAATTTTTGCTCTTGATCTCGTTCTCTGATTTGGATTTCATTGCCCCCTAGCATTTGAAACTATTATTTCGGCTCAAAGATTGGTTTTCTGAACTCCGAACTCTCGAATTTCCCCCTGTAAAATGCATTTGTTTAAATCTTGTTGTTTTCTGATGGGCCTGTACTAAAATCGTAGTTGTTGTGCTAGTTTACCTATCATAGTTTCATAATTGTGCTTAATTGCTAAATTGTTGATTTCTCGAGTTTTGTGCTTTAAAATTGATCATAATTTGTTGGGTTGCGGTAAATATTTGATGGGTCTAGTTGGGTGAATTCTGAGTAACCCCAATTGTGCCATATGATGTACTTTACCCAATGATTGAGCATTTGACATCATTTTTAGGGGCAAAGGTGATCAATTGGCCAATTTTGGCAAAACCGGGGGAAGTTTAAGTACCCCGGTGGAATGGGTTGAATGGGTCTTAGTTTAATTGCATAAGTGTGTAGTTTGATTTTGTTTTTCAGAGGCCGTAGGCTTGCAATTGGGAAACGGGGTTGAAATTTGGCACGTTTGGCAATTCGGTGAGCTTGGTCAAGCTCGCTGAATCGCTCAGTAGTTCACCAGTGTTCCGTTTTATTACCCTTAATTTCGTGCTGTGCCTTAGTTAGAGTCTGTAACTTTTGGCGAGAATCCTGAGCTTGGCAAGTTTACTCAGCGACTCACCAAAAGTCTCATTTGATCGTCATTTATGCTCCCCTAACCCTTAAAACAAACAGTAACTTTCGGCAAGCTAGTTTGAGCTCGCCGAGTGATGTCGGCAATTCACTGAAAGGCCTGGCATATCACCGACTTACCATTTTTTTGGGAAATTTTCAAGCCAGTCCTTTCGGCGAGCCCGATATGGCTCACCAAAGTGACTCGGCGACACGCTAATTGGTTCGGTGAGTCTTTCTGCAACTAAATTTTGAGATTTTTCTTGAATTATTTCTAAATTTTCCCGATATATTTTGTAGATATGGCTAGGACCAACTGGTACGAGAGTGAAATATCGCCCCTACAAACGAGCATAGGGCACCGTGATTAATGAGGGAGCAGATGCTCCTTCTAAAAAGGGAAAACAAGCACCTCCAAAGGGAGGCAAGGGAAAGGGTAAATTGTATGTAGCTGAGATACCGGAGCACAACCCTGGTAGTGATGGGGAGCCTTTTGATTCTCAGACTGCATTGTCTGAGCCCGAGGATGCCCAACCACTTCAATCCAAGAGAGCTGAGATTAGCGCCAAAGGTCGTCAAGGTCCGTCTAGGACACAGGGGCTACCTCACCTACTGATGATACAGTGCCAGCTCCGGCACAAACGGTGGTTCCAGCCCCACCAGTTCAAGGTCCTCCTCCCCAGCTACTCAACACGGTAAAGACCGAAGGACTAAGAAATATTCTTGAGGAAAATAGATTTTCTACGGATGGTGTAGTGGACAGTTACCCTAATGTGTGGGACACTCTTCGGTTCCACAGGTTTGAGCAGTTTACCAGGCCCTGTGGCCCCTATAGTCCTACATAGGTCCGAGAGTTTTACACGGCGTACGGTGACCTGGTACCGAAGGAAAAGAAGAAGGCTAGTTGCTTCATACCGGCACAGTCTGTCATGGTCCAGG
>JAJOOH010035444.1:0-12321 GCA_029582605.1 Solanum gracilifrons | reverse complement strand
ACATTCATGAGTGTTAAGAGAGAATATACTATCAATCAACAACACAATTACATTCTATACAAGATCATCATTCCGTCATTAAAATCACATGTAAAACCTTCACATTATACAATATCATGATAACACTTTAATTCACCCAAATATTCCTTCAAGGCCATGATCATAATGTACATAGTAAGTAAGCACCTCCACCTTTTAAGTGGATCAACAATTCAAGCATAATTCTACTTTAACATGAAATTAGGTCAAACTTACCATTTTCAAGGCTATGATCACAAATCCTCAATTCACTAACAATTCACCATAATTAGGTATAGATGATGATATAGTTCAACAATCTAAGTCAATCTAAGCATAAATCCGTCAACATTCATCCATAATCACTATCCCACTTTATAAGGTGAAATTTAGGGATTGAGAGAAATCTTGGGTTCATAGAGTAAAAGCATCTTAAATCATCAATTAAACATAAACGTAATCATAATTCATCATTTGAAAATGTTTGATGTAAGAACCCATGAGATTGAGTGAAACTTAGGGTTTTTCATGAACTTGTAATCACTTTGAAACTTCTTTGAAATTGACTCCAGGGTGAAAGCTAACCCTAGATGAAGGATCACCAAACCTTTTACTAAGATTCCCCAAGAAATTTGATGAAGAAATGCCTTGAATACAAAAACCTAGCTCCCACTTCTTCTTCTTTACGAACTTCTAGAGAGAGAAATATTTGAGAGGAGGTAGGTTTCTTTTTTATTCTATTTGGAGTGACTTAAATGAAAGGATTCAGGTTTAAAAAAGGTCTTATAGTTTCTAGGAAAGGAATAGAATAATAAGGACTAAACTTTGGAAAAGCACCGAGGACCCTTAAAGTTGTAACTTAAAAGTTTGCACCAAACCCGTCTAAGTGGCAACTCGCCTAATGGCCCTTGGCTTGCCCATTTTTCCAGCCTGATAGTGTTTCACTATTTCTGGAATACCATTTTACTCCGAGATCAAAATTGGGCAAACTCAGTGGCGTTGGAAAGAGGACTTAGAGACCTTTAAAGTTCGAACTTATATTTTCACCTCCTTCACGACTTACCACGACCATTTTCACCTCTTGGCTCGCCAAGGGCACTAAGCGACTCGCCAAGTGCACCCTTGGCACGCTTAATTTTCAAGTGATCTCCCAAATTGGGCAGTCCACTTGGCAATCAAGAGGGGTCAATGGGTGGCACGCCAAGATGGTTAGCGAGCTTGGACTTAGATCTCCCTTTGGTCCAACATCTTGGCCAAATGGGGCAGCACCTAGGTGATCACAAGGGCACAAGGGAGAATCGCCCAACCCTTTTGGGCGATCAAACAACCCCAGCGCCAAACAACCCTTCCGGGAACAAGGCTTCTTTCACCATATCTTGCTAGTTTAGGCCCCTTGCTTGCACCCTAGGCTTCTACCTTACTCGATCTGGGTTCTAAAATAGCATAGACAACAACCTAAAGTCACACAAACCCAACTGTTGAGGCTCTAGTTCAACTTATTATTTTACGAGTCGTTACATTATCCCTCACTTAGAAACATTCGTCTTTGAATGACACTTTAAAAACATTAAGGGAAAATGACTCGAGACTAGCAGCCCAAAAATCAAGACACGTCAAACTATATGCATAATCATAGGAGGAAATACAACTCCACATTAATAATCTCAAAGCAACACAAGCAAG
This sequence comes from Solanum gracilifrons, assembly GCA_029582605.1. Classification (NCBI taxonomy): domain Eukaryota; kingdom Viridiplantae; phylum Streptophyta; class Magnoliopsida; order Solanales; family Solanaceae; genus Solanum; species Solanum gracilifrons. The sequence goes on along the minus strand of JAJOOH010035444.1, from coordinate 10,620 downwards.
TAGGAACTACATCTACAAACTCATTATGCACCAAACAACAACAACATTTCTCATTTCATTAGAGGAACGTCCTTCTCCAACTCACATCATGCTCATCATAACATCATTAAGCTCATTACACAATTACTCTCATAAAAGCTCATTATGCAACTTCTGCATAAAAACACATTTAGGCATGTTCAACATTTAACCTCATGAAGCATATAAACAACTCTCACCAAATGCACATCAACATGAGGAACATAAAACATGATAGCTCATTTTCTCATTTAAACAAGAATTCAACTAGAACATGCATAATATAAGGAGACCATGGAAACTCACTTTCACATATGACTCCAAAAACATGAAACAAGCCAAAAAGGAACTCTTTGTCTTAGGCTTGTATAGGCACATAAAGGAAGAGGTAAGGATATCAGAACTCTCAACAACCTAACTACTCAACAACCCACATAACCATAAACCAACCGATTCATACTAAAGTCAACATCACAATCTTCCATCTCACATCTATCATGTCACATAGCCATAGTTGGCATCACAACCAACCTTTTCTCTCCCTCTACCCTTCTAGCATACTCCTTTCAAGTGGTTATACTCTAAAGACCATCACTTAAGAAATAAGGGAAAGACATTATAGAGTTAAACTCTATGGCACGAATTGAAGAATAAAGAAGTGAAACTTTCTTAACACCCAATAGCCTCCTATTCATAATGTTGCGCACTTCACATTATGAACAAGACTCTACTGGACGTGGTTTGAGACAACCTAAGACCATTCCAAAATCTTGTGCTCTGATACCATGTTTGTAACGACCCGAGAGCACCCCCAGTCGTAACACGGCATACTCGACCCCGAAGGGGTCTTATACAAGCCTCATAGCTCATTTATTGCATAATGATACTTGAAATTAGACAGGAATTAAAAACTTTATTTATAATCGAAGACATTTTCATTTAAAGCAAGCGAAAGACTTTCTAGACTTTATATATTATTTCTCAAACCATCTATACTTGGAATACAAATATTAGGACTTAGCCCATACAAAAGCATGAAGAAAACTAAAAGACGTAAAAGGAACATAATTGGTTTTGTCCTCGAAACTATGAGGACTCTCCAAGTCTACATTTTCAAGCACCTTAGAAATCTATCCTTCAAGCATAAAACACCAATATCTCCAAGCCCTACACTTTAGTAAGAAAAGAGGAAGAATGGGGTTAGCACATTAGATGTACTAAGTATGATGACCATGCAAAAATATGCTTAAAAGGGCCATTTGAGTAAAACTTTTATGCCATTTTTGTAAAACTTTATGAACATTGATACAAGAGGCATAATATAAGTCACAACTAACATACAAAGTCACATAGTTCACATTTAAACAATAGCTCATATAAACTTTTACCTTTTACCTTGCGCCTCCACCTCAAGTAACCCTCAAGCTATACCTTGTGCAATGTATGAGTAGCGTCCCATACCACCACCACCCACGCTAAGGCACCACATTAAGGTCACCAAAACTGAACTTACCATTCATCATTTCCCACATTTACTCAATAAAGCATTTAAGAGATATAAACAATACATGAGTAACATCATCACATTGAGACCAACATCGAAGACAACTCTAAGTCATATATGTGCAATGTGCAGGTAGTATCCCATACTACTACTCACACTAAGTATTCATTTGAAGTCACCATAGACAAGGTACATTCATATACAATAAGTCATGAAAAGGAAGTAACTCATAATACAATCCAAGTATAGTATGCATCACTTACATTTAAGCATATAAAAGTCAACATTACTCAATAACATCATTTAGAGGACTTTCATTCATTAAACATTAGATCAACATTCTCCTTAACTTCTTCCTAGGAGGACACTTAAACAATAGTCATTAAGACTTAGAGAACTCCCTATGACCCTCTCAAAGCCTACTCGTGCAATGCATAGATAACATCACATACTACTACCCACACTTGGTAAAACTCCTCAAGAAACCATAGTGCACATCTCACATGATGGGAATAGGCATTAACCGACATAGACCATGAGCTCTAAGTCATGGAATCCGATGTACTATCCCACATCGTAAGGGTTGGTCTACTTGCCTAAGGTAAACCGGTAACATTAGCTCGGATGGAATTCGCTGGCTAATTTCCTATATGGGAACATAGTTATGGGATAAGAAGATGTTCAATGGAACTCTAGCCTAACATTATGAGAGTTTCCATCTTACCATATCCACTCGGTGCTTAGCCTCCATTACCATAGAGTAGTTCATTCATATTAACATCAATGAACGGGCTACCAACACTAGGTCTACCGACCCAAAGTACATTACACAAGAAATGGTCACCTTTACTAGGCCTACCGATTCAAGGTACATTAGGGATAGCTCACTGACTTTCCAAGAAGGGTGGTATAAACATTTAGGCTTACCGATACAAGGTAAACATTTCACACATGAAAGGTCCACCACCATTAGGTCTACCGATTCAAGGTTTAACATTCACATAGGGTTCTAGACTCATCATGAAGGGTCACCACATCTAGGTCTACCGATTCAAGACATATCCTAAAATACCTCATTAGTCATTTATGAAAGGGCTACCAGCATTAGGTCTATCGATTCATGATCATTAAGGCATTAAGTCAAGATACATTCATTATTCAAGAAGAGGATGCCTAAGCCTACCAAGTCAAGATACTTCATTCATGATAACATTCATCAATACAAGAAAAGGATGCCTTAGCCTACCAATTCAAGATCACATTCAATCATAGTTTTCATTTGTCAAGAAGAGGGCACCTAAGTCTACCAATTCAAGATATACAACATTACATTATAGAACCCTTCATATTCCATCATCAACATTCATGAGTGTTAAGAGAGAATATACTATCAATCAACAACACAATTACATTCTATACAAGATCATCATTCCATCATTGAAATCACATGTAAAACCTTCACATTATACAATATCATGATAACACTTCAATTCACTCAACTATGATTTCAAGGCCATGATCATAATGTACATAGTAAGTAAACACCTCCACCTTTCAAGTGGATCAACAATTCAAGCATAATTCTACTTTAACATGAAATTAGGTCAAACTTGCCCTTTTCAAGGCTATGATCACAAATCCTCAATTCACCAACAATTCACCATAATTACATATATATGATGATACAATTCAATAATCTAAATCAATCTAAGCATAAATCCGTCAACATTCATTTATAATCGTCAAACCCACTTTATAAGGTGTAATTTAGGGGTTGAGAGAAATCATGGGTTCATAGAGTAAAATCATCTTAAATCATCAATTAAACATAAGCATAATCATAATTCAACATTTAAAAATGTTTGATGCAAGAACCCATGAGATTGAGTGAAACTTAGGGTTTTTCATGAACTTGAAATCACTTTGAAACTTCTTTGAAATTGACTCTAGGGTGAAAGCTAACCCTAGATGAAGGATCAACATACCTTATAGTAAGATTCCCCAAGAAATTTAATGAATAAAGGCCTTGAATCCAAAACCCTAGCTCCCACTTCTTTTTCTTTTTCTTTGGGAACTTCTAGAGAGAGAAATATTTGAGAGGAGATGGGTTTCTTTTTTATTCTATTCTGAGTGACTTAAATGAAAGTATTTAGGTCTAAAATAGGTCTTATAGTTTCTAGGAAAGGAATAGAATAATAAGGACTTAACTTTGGGAAAGGACCAATGACCTTTAAAGTTGTAACTTAAAAAGTTTGCACCATACCCGTCTAAGCTCGCCCTTTGCACCCCTTGGCTCGCCAAGGGCACTAGGAGACTCCCCTATTCTCCCTTGGCTCGCCCATTTTTCCAGCCTGACAGTGCTTCACTATTTTGGGCATAACGTTTTACTTCGAGATCGAAATTTGGCAAACTCGGTGGCGTTGCAAAGAGGACTCAAAGACCTTTAAAGTTCTAACTTAAAATTTCACCTCCTTCACGACTTAACTTGCCCATTTTCCCCTCTTGGTTTGCTAAGGGCACTAGGCGACTCGCCAAGTGCACCTTTGGCACGCTTAATTTTCAAGTGAGCTCCCAAATTGAGCGGTCCACTAGGCAATCAAGAAGGGTCAATGGGCAGCACGCTAAGATGGTTAGCGAGCTTGGACTTAGATCTCCCTTTGATCCAGCATCTTGGCCAAATGTGGCAGACACTAGGCGATCACAAGGGAACAAGGGCGACTCGCCCAACCCTTTTGGGCGATCAAACAACCCTTCAAGGAACAAGGCTTCCTTCACCCTACCTTGCTAGTCTATGCCCCTTGCTTGCACCCTAGGCTTCTACCTTGCTCCATCTAGGTTGTAAAACAACATAGACAACAACCTAAAGTCACACTAACCCAACCATTGAGGCTCTAGTTTAACCTATCATTTTCTGAGTCGTTACAAGAAAGGTCACAACCTTTCATAAAAGTCGCAACTCTTCATTAAAGTCACAACTTTTCATAAAAGTCACATTTTTTCATAAAAATCGCAACTCTTCATTAAAGTCCCAACTTTTCATAAAAGTCACAACTTTTTATGAAAGGGGAATGCTAGTTTTGAAAATAAATAAAATTAAAAGGGAATTCTAGTTTGTGGCGGCCCCACATAGGCGTGCCTAAGGTTTTCTTTTATATATATATGATTTAAAAAAATTTGATTTACACCCATAAGTTTTAAAAACTATTAAAAATACCCATAAGTTTGTATTATCAATTAGAGAAAATGGTCTAAAACCCCCCAATCTATACCCGAAATTTAACTATACACTCCAACTTCACGGGTGTCCTATTACCCACCTAAACTTTATATTTCTCTATTTTCTACACACCTAAGTGCTGACCTCAACACATAAACCAAATAATTAGTCTAACGTGATTCCACGCGCTGGGTCCCCCACCTCTTCAAATCCCAATTCTTGTTTTTCCCCCATTTCCCTCCTAAAACGTAAAAGACCCAAAAAACCATTTTTTCTCCTTTACATCTCCTTCTCCATTTTCAATGCATTTTTGGTGATCATCGAACGATTTTGCTGTGTATTGTTAACTTTATTTCTTAATTTATCAACTGATTTAGTAAAATGTTAGTTCTTTATCCCTTATTTCGAGTTTGTGCTTTATTCCATACGGTTTTTGTTGATTCGTGAAATTAAGAGCAACATTGTGTGAAATCTTATGTGTGGCTTACGATTATAGTGTTAGGTGTTCATTTACACCATATTATACCACATTTTTCATGAAAGTAGGTTTTTCCCTTTCTCGTCTAAGACGCGTAATTTTGTATTTATGTCCGTCTTAGTATTATGTTCATGGAGTCTTGTATTTATGTTCTTATTAGTATTATGTTCATAGAGAATATGCTACTATATTGTATTTATCGTCTTAGTATTATGTTCATAGAGAAACTAATGCTACTATATTGTAATTATGTTCGTCTTAGTATTATGTTCATATTGCTACAATGATACTATATTTTTAAGTACTATTCTATTTTTTGGATTGCCCTCAGGTTAGAGTATGTCTATAATTACTATTCTATTTTTTTTTATTGCCTTCAGGTAAAAGGTGTATGTATTTACTTTGATTACTCTAAAGTGGTACCATGGTGGGGTATTAGATTTAAGTAGTGGGGAACCAATATATAATGGTGGAAAAGTTACAGAATTTTTGGATGTTGATGTAGATAAAATGTCATATTTTGAGTTGAGAGACTACATTAGAGACTTGGGATATAGCACAACTTGCACCTTTAGTATTAAACCACCTAACAATGGCATTTTGGTAGATGTTGATAATGCTAAGGATATTTTAGACATGATGTGTTCCTTGAGAGATGGGGATGTAGTGGAGCTATTTGTTAAGCATTTAGTTGATGAGGCAATTGTGGGGCCACGCTAATAGAAAATAGTAGTCATGTGGATATGGGAGAATCTGGTTCAGCTTTTAATACAAGGCCTACTGAGAGTGAAAACTTTAACTTTGGGGTAGGTGAAGACCATTTAAACAGTGAGGATCATTTTGCTACTTTTTCAACCTCACCTCATTTCATTACCACACCTCCTTTCAATATTGCAGAGAGTGCTACTACAGATGGTGCTACTACAGATGTTGTAGAAAATGATGATATAAATGTTGGTCCTGCTGGACCTGATTTCTCATAAGAAGAGGTAGAGGATTCTGATTACTCAACTGAGGATTGTGTTGAGTATGAAGCTGAATTAGTTGGAAATGATGAGGAGGAAGAGTATGGTAGTGATGTACATGAGAAGGTTAGGGAGTTGAAGGTGAAAAGAGAAGCTTTCAAAGGAGGAAAAGAACGGAAAGAGTACTAGCTGACAATGAAGAGGTACCAGTAGGTGAAGTTGGACCAGATCTAGGTTTTGATAAAACTAGAACATGTAAAATAAGTCATGAAGGAAGACTAGGAGGTGATGAGCCTTACTTTGCAAGTTCTGATGAGGATAGTTTTGAGTTAGATGAAGATGAGTGTTGTGATGATGATGAACATGAATATGGTATAGCAAAAAGGGTAAAATTGTCAAGAAAGAGGAGGACAACAACAGAAAAAAATCATTTATGATCCTACTGCAAAGAAAGTTGCGTGGTAGTTGGGTATGTTGTTTAAAGATATGAAAGAATTTAGAGAAGCAGTAACTAAATATGCAGTTAGAAGGAGGATTCAGGTGGAGAAATGGGTAAATGAGCCAAAGAAAGTTAGAGTTAGATGCAAAGATGGTTGTCCATGGCTTTTGTATAGATGTCTTGACAAGACTACAAATAATTTCATGATAAAAACTTACAATCCAAAGCTTACGTCAACAAGACAACTAAAAATTACTTGTGCAATGCAAAGTTTTTATCTGAAGCCTTCAGAAAAAGAATAACTGAGCAACCAAACATAAGAGTCTTCAAGTTGCAGGAGATGATTAGGAAAAAGTTTAAACTTTATGTTGGCAAGACTACTGTGAGAAGAGCAAGAGCTAAAGTGTTGAAAGATATAATGGGTGATCATGTTATGAAATTTGGAAGAATACTTGACTACAAGGATGAATTGTTGAGGAGCAATCCAGGGACCAGTTGTGTTGTAAAAGTTGGTGAACCTGATGCAGAAGGCAAATCAATATTTCAGAGTTTTTACATCTGTTTTGATGCTTTAAGGAAGGCATGGATACATTGTAGGAAGTGCATAGGCTTAGATGGTTGTTTCCTTAAAGGTGTTTTAAAGGTCAACTGTTAGTTGTTGTGGCCAAGGATGGTAACAATCAGATGCTGCCACTTGCTTGGGCAATAGTTGAAAAGGAGAACAAAAACACATGGTCCATGTTTTTCATGTGCATAAGGGATGATCTGGGACTTACAGATGGTAAAGGTCTCACCTTGATTACGGATACGCAAAAGGTATGTGAACTTATTTTGTAATTTTCAATTTATATATGTAATTGTGACCTAATTATCATCTATTGCGAGAATGTCTGCAGAAATTACATATGTATTACCTAAGTGTGAACATAGAATGTGTGCTAGGTACATATTAGCTAACTAGGCTAAGGATTAGAGGGGTCTTCAAAGAAGAAAATAATTTTAGAAGATAGCTAAGAGTACATTTGAGTCTCAATTAAGGAAAAGAAGATGAAGTTGTTAGGTCTAGATAGAATGATGGATAAGTTAATGTACTACAACATTAATAATTGGTGCAAAGTTTACTTCAATACTGAAGTGAAGTGTGACTCTGTAGACAACATGTCTTGGCTGGATCTTGGCTGCTAGACACAAGACCATAATTACTATGCTTGAAGAAATAAGAGTGAAGATGATGACAAGAATAGCCAATTTAAGGGAGTTCCCAAGTACTTGAAAGTGTAATTTCTCTCCAATGGCTCTGAAGGTTTTAAAGAAGAACATTAGTAGGTCTATAGACTGTACCATTGAGTTTAATGGAGTTGCTGGATTTGAAGTGAAAGAAGGGTTTTGTCAACACAAAGTGGATATTGCTAGGAGAACTTATAGTTATAGGTTGTGGCAGTTAAGGGGCATACCATGTGCACATGATTTGGCTGCATTATACTTTAAGAAGTTCTCTTTATGACTATATAGACAACTTTCACAGTAAAGAAACTTACTTGAGGACTTATGTCAATGTTATTAAACCACTCACAAACAAGGAGATGTCTCCATTTTCTACAAACCCCACTATTGAGCCACCAGAAATCACAAACATGCCTGGTAGGCCACCTAAGGCTATAAGGAAAGAAGCCGGAGAAACTAAGAAATCTAAGAAGCTTCCTAGGACTGAACTTGCAATGACATGCAATATATGCCATGTCACAGGGAATAACAAGAGAGGGTGTCCTCAAAGAGAGGGTGTCATCAAAGAGAAGGTGTTGAGTCATCAACAAGACATAGTGCACCATCACGTACTGCATCAGTAAGGGCAGAACCAACAGGTTCAGGCAGGAAAAGAAGCAAACCAAAGGTAATATTTGAACTTGTTTTACTTTTTCTTAATTTATGACTTACTTTTTTTCTTATATGTATAGAAAACTCCATCAGCACCATCAGAAGGTGAGCCTCCACTAAAAAGAGGAAGATGAAGACAAAAAAAACATCATCAGTAGCACCTAGTGAACCTCCCCTACCTACTACACCTACTTATTTTCATGCATCCTCTTCTGATCCTTCTACATATCATGCATCATCTTCAGTAGCTGGTACTACTAAAAGTGGAAGAGGTAGGGGCAGGGGAAACATATCTCCAGAGAAAAGACCAAGAGTCATAGGAATAGGTGTGTTCCAAGCTACAAATGGCTTCAAAGTCATGAATATGAGTCTTTCATATATCTTAACAACTTAAATATTGAATTATAATTCTAATTTTATTTATTTAAACAGCTTAAATATTGAATTATAATCCTAATTTTACTATAGCATGACATGCCAAATAGTAAGATCTACTCTACTGGACAAGCAAAAGTGACAAGAGCATCTGATGTAATTGGTGACATTGGTAAAGCAACAATCTCAACAAGCAAACTTCATGAGCTTAGAGAGAAGAAAAGAAAGAAGACAATGGGAAGTAGTTCAAATAATCCAAGTCAAACTTCTTCACAGTAAAAAATGCCATGAAAATTGTAGTAATGTTGATGTATTTAAGCAATTTTAAGTTAGTCGAGACATGCTACATTAAAGGCCTACTATTTTGGATTTTGTTTGTTGGTAAATTTTGCCTTATGAGGGCTTTTGAATATGTTATTATTTTGGTAAATTATGCCTTATGTGAGGCCGTATGAATATGACTTTATTTTGGTAAATTATGCTTTATGTGAGGACTTATGAATGAATGGTGATGTTGTGTTATGAAATGTTGTTGTGTTGTCTATCGAATTGTATTGGTTAATCAGGTGTGTTTACATATGGTGTTGTGTTGGTTCAATTGACTATACAAATAATGTTGTGTTGGTTATGTGTTTTACAAATGGTGTTGTGTTGTCTATGTTGAAGTATGAATGGATGACTAGGTTGTTGGTTGTTCAGTTTACAGATGAAGTGCTGCATATTAATACAAGACCAATACAAATCACATATATTGACAATTCTAATTAAACATAGCAACAATACAAATCAAAGAGAATCTAAATCAAATACTACCCTTGAATAGATTGGTTTCTAATGAACATAGCAACAACACAAATCAAAATACACAAAATTATCTTCCTATTGAACCTACACCATTTCCACCTTCTATTGAGTCTCCTCTCCAATAACAAATTAGATTTCCTCAAGTTGTCAATATGAACCTATGTAATACATAATTCTTGCTCCAACTCATTGATTTTGTTCACCAATCTTGAAAGGATAAACTTGATCTTGGATCCACATCTTCTTTATCCCTCTATCGAAAAACATTGTAATTTTTAGACTGAAAATGATCCAAAAATAGTACATTAGCATCGTTCAATATAAAGTGTAGCAAGAATACAAGGAAAAACACATACACCATAGCATGAGCAAGACCAAAATCTTCTTCCCGAATTTAATTTCGACCAAGACGTTTGCAAATTCAGCAAAATTCCATGTTTGCATCTCACTACAACGTTGAGCATTGAGTCTGATTCATCCATACAAAACTTATTCAAGTTTTCATTTGTCATTTTTGATGAATTTTGAAAAAATTCAAAATTCAAATTAGAGACCTAAATAAGAAATTAGAGCAGAATACAAACCCTAAATTCAAGATAGGAGTAGAAATGAACATAAACAACTAAACCTTACTTATTTTTGAGAGGAAATTGTGAATTTTTTTAACAAAAGGAACAAGGGTAATGGTGGGGAAGAAGAAACAATGATTTATTTAAGGGTGGGGAAGATGACCGTTGGAGAAAGAGGAAATTTTCGTCAAAATTCACCTTCTAACGTGCGTAGAGGAGGTGAGAACACCTCCCATGACAGGTCAACACTTAGGTGTGTAGAAAATAGAGAAATATAAAGTTCAGGTGGGTAATAGGACGCCTGTGAAGTTGGAGTGTGTAGTTGAGATTTCGGGTATAGGTTGGGGGGGGGGGGGGTTTAGACCATTTTCTCTAT
>JAJOOH010035442.1:0-14070 GCA_029582605.1 Solanum gracilifrons | reverse complement strand
TATCAAAATGTTGCATAGCATTATTTTCTAATCCTCCCACCCCACCCCCACCCCCACCCCCACCCCCAACTCCACTCCCACTCTCACTTCCACTCCCACTCCCACTCTCTGTACATTTTTAACCGTGCATTAATTACTTTTCGCTAATTTGATTTGGAATTAAAAAAATATTATTACATGTTATTAGCAATTGAGTATTATTTTTAGTTTAAATTTAAGTTAGAGATAAGTTTAAAAAACACATCTAAATTATCCCTTTTTATTAGTTTCATATCTAAAATATTGAGGGTGTGAATTTCATACCTAAACTATCACGGTTTAGTTTGAGAAACACACCTCAGTGGTGTGTGTGTAATGCACTCTCTCTTTTATTTGAAAAAAAATGAGTCAACTCCATAAATGGTCACCCAAGTCTAGAGAACTGCCTTGAAATATCATTTATGTTTCATTTCAGACCAAAATATGACTCAACTATCATTATTTTCCTTAAAATATACTTAACACTTCAAAAGTCTCACTCTCTCCTAGTTGGCATGCCATGTCATTGAAGCCTTTTTTTTAAAGAATAAACTTATTTAATTCATCAAACTAATTTAACCAAAATAATGATCTTATTTTTCATTATTTTTTTTATAAAATATAATATTTTTCATTTTATTTTATAAAAGAAATTAAAAAAATTTGGATGTCCATTTTTAAAATTTTAATTTATTTAATTGTTTTCAAGGTTGAATGTTTTTGTCAATGTGGAGTATGATGTGAATTTTTTTAAAAATAAAAGAGAGTGTATTACATACACCATGATGAGAGTGGTATAAAAGAGAGAGGTGTGTTTCTCAAACTAAAAAGTGATAGTTTAGGTAAGAAACTCACACTCTCAATAGTTTAGGTATGAAACTCATAAGAATGGTATAGTTTAGATGTGTTTTTGACAGTTATCCATTTAAGTCATTGAGATTTTGTGTTTTGATATTCATTAAATTCATTATTTATTAAGAGTTTAGTATCATCCTAGATAGGATTAGAAATGAAGATATCTGAACAAAGTAGGAGTGACCTCGATCAAAGACAAGATGCGGAGGCGAGCCTGAGATGATTCAAACATGTAAAGAGAAGAAGGATTTAAGGAATACTGAAACGGACAAGCAAACAAAGAAAATAAAAGGAAAATCACATGGAGAGTAGCAATTCAAATTAGCATACAGAACATCAAACAAGTCATACTAGGGATTTTCAAGGTAAATTCGACAGGAATAGCTTTTGGTATCGGAAACATAGGAAATTAATGAAGCAGCAAAGTACATTTTTGATTGTACGACCGAGTTTTTGAGGAATTCGAATGAAACCTCATCTTCAATTCTAGGCACAAAATACATTGTTTTCCATGGAACATAAAAGGGAAATGTGGAAGAGCAAAGTTGCAAAGAGGATCAACAAGAAGTAAACTGCTGCAAGAAATCATTTAGAAAAGGTATTGGTGTGACCGCCCCAAAGGTAGTATCTCTCTAATTTGGGTTAAGGCAGAGTGATTGTTTTGCGATGAAAAAAGAAAGCGAGAAAGGGAAATTACAAACTTACCCTCGTGATGTCCGAAGAAAACTCCCTCTTATTAGTAATGATGATAATAAAGTTAGTTTGACGACCCAGACCGTCGAGATTGGCACCCACACTAACCCTCTGGTGGGAGAACCATTACTACAACCCAACTAACCAAATTAACAAAAACAAAAGCATTTAAAGATATAGAAGCAGGTTTAAATGCAGAAATTATATAGAGTTCCCATAAACTCCAAAGGTTTAAACAAACTAGCCAAATTAATGCGGAAGAACAACCCCTAAAACCTAAAAGTCATTATACCAAAACTCTACTAACGACAAGTCTAAGAACAATAGGTAGAACCCCGAAATTAAACAAACACCTTAAACAAATAGTCCAAGTCTGAAAAGAGTGGTCTTAAACAAGAAAGACCCATGTCAGCCCGAAAGAACTGGCTTACCCTTGAATCCGGTCACGCTCAATAGCAACCTAGCTAGGTCTATCAATAGCCGCCTGAAGATGCCATCTACTCAACAAAGAAAGAGCAAATGCAGTATCAGTACACAACCACAGTATACTGGTAAGATCATGCGGCTATCCCAATAATTGACACACATGCAAGTAACCACAATATTATAAAATAGGCATATACCGAACATATACAATATTAGTCATGTTTAGATATAAACGTAATAATCACAAGTAGAGACAACACAATTCAATGGTCCTCTCACGAAACCCAATTCAATGGTCCTCTTATGGAACCCACACCCAAATTGTTAGTGTACCGGTATGTGGTACCCGATCCAATGTTTATGCCGGAACGTGGCAATGGATCCAATGTTTATGTAGGAACGTGGCAACTGATCCCATGTTTATACTGGAACGTCGCAATCGATCTAATATTTATGCTGAAACGTGACAACCGATCCAAGTTAGTGTGTTGGAACGTAACACCCAATCCATTCAACAAATCACAATTACAATGTATATTCTCACCATCATACAACAAGAGGTGATTCATGGCATACAATTATTCAATTATCCTCATTTACGATTAGGTGATATATAATGCAACATTCGCATACATATATGCACTACAATAAGCAATTACAAACATATATCTCACCTACATAAAATAACAAACATCACCTACCTCGAATCATAGCTTGAAGCCCCTAAGGCACTTCAATCTTCCCTTTCCGGATTCTTTTCGCTTGTTCTAGGTCTACAAACAATGAATATACGCAAGGATCAACAATCAAAGGTCTAATTATCTGAAATATAACAAACCCAATAACCCCAGACCAAATCCAAGATCCTAATACCCAATTTAGGGCTTTTTCCTGCATTAGTTTCAGATCAAAACCCTCCCCCATCGATAATTACCCATTAGATTACGTTCTACGAATCGAAAAATCGATTCGGGGAGTTAAAACCTTACATTTAACCTTAAAAGTGATGAAAAATGGTCAAGAACTTGTCTGGGGTCGTCTACTAGCTCTCAAAGTCGAAAAGTGCAGAAAATAACATTTTTGGGGGGCTTTACCATATATAAGTCGCGATTGTCCCGCTACGGCGGGACCCATCCCGCTACAGCGGCAACCATCCCGCTATGGCGGCATGCACATAGACAGAATGCTGGAATTTAAATTCCAAGACCCCATTTCACAACACACATTCAACCCTTGATGATCAGAAAATACCCTTTCATGCTCAGATCAGTTTCGGGAGTTCTGCTCGACCGAATTCAATTCCACAAAGTCGTATGGGTTCCTTAACGTCTTAGCTATCTACTCATGTAATGAAATTCATAATTAGATCTCTTATTCGTTATCAGATTTCCCTAGCCCTAACTGACTCTGATTTTATCCAAATTTGCACTAGGTTAGGAAATTCCAAGTTACTACCAAAAAGTTTTCTGACCCCAATTTTTCTCCATAGGCTTTTTCCTAATGACGGAATCAAGTCGTTACAATACATACCAATTTACCCATCACTCGTCCCCGAGTGATCAACTAGGGAAAACTAGCTAAAGCAATGGTAGAGTAGTACTTGAATCGCTGAACAATAGCGGATAATTGTCTCGCACGTCCTTCTCAGTTTCCCAAGTAGCTTCTTCAACCAGACGATGCTTCCATTGAACTTTCACGGACTTTATCTCCTAGGTCCTTAGACCAACCAATTGAATACCTACACATCCTCCCATACAATGCCTCAATGAAGTTATCACAATACTCGAGCGATAATTATTGTTGTATGTACATTTAACTAACAACAAAGCTATTCCCAATAACCACCAACGTTGATCGTACACATGTCTGCAATATGTTATCAAGGACTTTGACACAAACATCAGGACGAATCCTTTCTCACTTAAACATGATAAAATTCTAAATCCATACTCTCCATGACTAGAAGTGGACCTGAACCAAACAACACACAATCATAATACTCAAACACTCATAGTTCTTATCAACATCTCCATCTCACAAACCAATTCCCCATGAGTTTAAGTTATAAAAAATTTGGTCTTTAGAAATCAGACACTCATCGAGGGATATGTCAAAGCATACAACCATCCAACAACACTATCAAAATGCTAGATTTAGAAATTATAGATTACCTTTAACGGACAGTAGAATTGGACCCAATGATACCCACATTCAACCACACATAATCGATACATGACCTCGACGACAAGATGAATATTAAGATAGTCGGACAACCATAAATTCGCATGGTAGTTCTTTTATAAATTCTCCTAAGTAAGGTGGTACATGTAGAACCACTAAATAATTTAACAACTCCAAGACAACACCAAATATGTCATCTGAAATAACCAAGTCTTCCAATCATCCCACTTAACCAAGAGAACATCGCAGGATCGGTACACCTGATCCACCACTAGGGATCCTCCCACAAAAGTGAAAACACACGTGAGCATAACTAGTGAATCATACTCACAACCACGAATAAAAAAAATATGGCCATGTAAAACTTTGACAGAATAAATATTGAACAACACAAACAGTTTTCCTCTGAAGATTCAATACCTCTCATTTCCATTCAGTTGACTCCACATACTCTTCACATCATTCCATCTGATGTCCATAATCTTAATACTAACAGCCATCATGAACACTCTGACCATTTACCTTACTCTAAACCAACACCTTTTAATGAAAATCTTTCTTAGATACTTTAACAATTAAAAGTAATAACTTTACGACTCAATCCAAGTGTAAGTCCTTTCAAAGGTTCAATACCTGATATAATTGATCATTTTCTGCCTTACAAATTAATACCTTGACAAAATATATTGTTACGAGTGTAGACTTTCAATGAAAACTCTGAATTATAAACTCAACCATATAACACAGTCCCCTTATCTATCAACATTAGATTATACCTTGAAGATATTTATGAAATCCTATATCTTTGCTTATCATTGATAAAATCTCCACCGATCTTACAATATTTTTTCGCTAAAATTTCAATCGCACGCATTACTGAACTTAAAATAAAACAAAGCACTTATCGTCACACTCGAGCTAATGTCTGTACACTCCTTTCTCAAGTCCTTTCCAATAATTTTTAACCAATTCGACGGACTTCTAACACTATTACCATAGCCACAGCGAAATGAATGAGATCACGCGTCTCTGAACCCAATTGTCTACCCCTCTAAAGATATCTCTTTAGCCTTTGCAATCAAATAAAATACTCTTGCTCTAGCCTCTCTCTAAAGGTTGTACTACATTCTACTATATTTTCCTTCATTATAACTCTAGCTCTTTAACTTTCTGTTTGAGTGGTGTCCCACCATCTCTCAAAACATTCCATACAACCACGTTACTCACCCAATATTAGGAAACTGTAACCTTAGATACTCGCAGGTCGTAATTACTGTACAAATTTTGCTTAACTAACAATCCCATAATATATTTGTATCCCATCAAAATCCATCACGAACTCTTATTACCATTATGGTCAGTCAGCCTTGACTATCACTACGAAGCTAGCCTTTCATCAACACGACACCTCAAATTAAGGTATACTCATCTAATTCAAAGGACTAATCAAATTTTTTTATACTCATCTTCCTACTAAAAACTTAAATTTTCTTCACCCAAGTATACTCAATGGAACTTTCTTTATCGATAAACTTGTAATTTCGGTACCAATCCACTCATTTATGGCTTAAGATAAAATCATTGGTCCTCATACTACCCTCATTCCTCTTAACAAACAAGACGGGAGCACCCCACGGGGAAGAACTAAGAGGGATGAAACCTTGATCCAAAAGCTCCTGGATTTGATCTTTAAGCTCTCTAAATTTTGACACCACATGAATGGAGTTAATAGAAGGAGATTTGACCTCAACATCCTGAATATGAGCCAATTACGCCAAACAATCCTTCGCCACCAGTTTCCTACTCCGCATGAAAGATATGACCTTAGCTTACTTAGGCTTGTAGCACCTTCCCACTCTAACCTTTCCCTACCTGGGATCTCAAGAGTTACAGCCTTAGCATTACCATTAAGCACATCATAATAGGGGGACAACCAAGTCATGCCTAAGATTATATCAAGTTAGTCATATCCAGCAAAACCAAAATAACCCAAATCTGAAAAATCCATAAACACAACATGACAACACGATATAAATGGGTGACTATGACTGAGTTTTCAATAGGGGTCAAAAAATGGATGGGAGAATCAAGTATATCACAAATCATATCGAATTCTGAGGCAAATCGCACGGACACATAAGAATAAGTCAAATCTGGATCAATAACACCTTAGCCATCTGATCACAAACAATAACAGTACTTGTGATCGCTGCATCAGGCCCTCAGCTTCGGCCTTGCCCGGAAAAGGGATAAACTGAGCCCTGTCATCTTGACGGGCAACCTCCTTGTCTGGCTGCAGTGCTTGAATTGCAGGGGTTAGTTCAGATTCGATTTGGGCCTATAAAGTGACCTGGGAAAAATAAAGAAAATAGGGCTGAGGTTTTGTCTCGCCCTATCCCGCTCAGGCGGGGAATTTTTGCTCTAGCGGCCTCTTGCTGGCAGAAAAATCCTGTCCCAGTGGCTCAGACGGAAACAAGGGTTTTTGTCTTTTCTAAATCTCCAACCGTTTTCAGCTTTACTGAGCAATTTAGGACAATCATCTGAACTAGGATAATCATTGCCTACCCCGAGTAAATCAAACCATACACAATCCAACTCATTCTCATTAATTCAACAATATAACCCACACATCCCTATGATACACCCAAACACTGACGCGGTTATTACTCAAGCGGAAAACATGTCCACATCTTTCTTATGAATTACCTCGTACATTATCTAGACCCTTGTATAAAACTTAGTTGTGACCTTCTTTTCACAACAAATTTCACGATACTTAGCAGGTACAACTTGCATAGTTTCAATCAATTCAGCCAGCATTTTGCACATGTCAAAATTTAGACCCACACTTATTGTGCACATGATCATATCATCACATCCAAGAAAATGCAACTTCCACATTCACAGTTAATTTAGGCAACAAGGAATATGCAATCACAATTTTCAAGTTACTACTCAGAGACAAGCCCAATTTCTAAATTAGTTTGTTCCATAGAGGACCATTACCGATCTCCCAGTACAAGAGCAAAAATGTAAATTGATGCACCCTGTAACTAGTCAAAAGATCATTTATTTGAGGAAGTGAATACTTGTTCCGAATGGTGACCCTATTCAACTATTGGTAGTCTATACACATCCTCTCCTACGAGTGATGGTGTTACCGTTGTCGTTGTTCTAGTTCAGACCACAGAGTGAAGGAGGAAAGATACCAATTTGTATCACCCAGATACTAATTGGATTTATGTCATAGCACGAAGGAGTAGAAAGAAGTGAGTGTTTCCTAAAGTCCTATAGCCTCTCGAAGAAAAGTATGGGCGTCTTCGTATGGTTCCGCAAGACTCTACTAGACTAATTTTGGTACAATGAGATCAACGAACCTACGGGTGTGATACCAACTTGTCACGACCTACACCATCGTGATTAGCACCCACACTAATCCTCTGGTGGGAGAACCATTACTACAACCCAACTAACCAAATTAAGGAAAACTAAAGCATTTAGAGATACAGAAGCAGGTTTAAATGCAGAAATTTTATAGAGTTCCCATAAACTCCAAAAGTTTAAACAAACTAGACTAACTAATGCGGAAGAACAACCCCTAGAACCTGAAAGTCATTGTACCAAAACTCTACTAACGACAAGTCTAAGAACAAGGGGTACAACCCTGAAACTAAATAAACACCTTAAACAAATAGTCTCAGTCCGAAAAGAGTGGACTTAAACAAGAAAAATCCATGGCAGCCTGAAAGAACTGGCTCATCCTTAAAATCGGTCACACTCAATTGCCACCTAGCTAAAGTTTATCAATAGTCGTCTGAAGATGCCTTGTACTCAACAAAGAACGAGCAAGTGCAGTATCAGTACACAACCACAGTGTACTAGTAGGATCACGCGACTATCCCAATAAATGAAACACATACAAGTAACTACAACATTATAAAACAAGCATATATCGAACATATACAATATTAGTCATCTTTATATATGAACATTATTATAACAAGTAGATATACAACACAATTAAATGGTCCTCTCACGGAACCGAATTTAATGGTCCTCTCATGGAACCCACACCTAAAATGTTAGTGTATCGGTACGTGGTACCCGATCCAATATTTATGCCGAAACGTGGCAACCGATCCCATGTTAATGTCGGAACGTGGCAATCGATCTAATGTTTATGCCGGAACGTAGCAATCGATCCCATGTTTGTGCCGGAACGTGGCAACCGATTCAAGTTAGTATATTGGAACGTAACACCCGATTCATTCAACAAACCACAATCACAATCACAATGTATATTCTCACAATAATACAACAAAAGGTGATTCGTGGTATACAATTATTCAATTATCCTCATTTACGATTAGGTGATAAATGATGCAACATTCGCTTAAATACATGCATTATAATGAGCAATTACAAACATATATCACACCAACATGAAATCACAACCATCACCTACCTCGAATCCAAGCTTGAATCCCCTAAGGCACTTGAATCTTCCCTTTCCGTATTCTTTCCACTTGTTCTAAGTGTACAAACAATGAATATATGTAAGGATCAATAATCAAAGGTCTAATTATCCGGATTATAACAAACCCAATAACCCTAAACGAAACCCAAGATCCTAATACCCAATTTAGGGTTTTTCCCAACATTAGTTTCAAATCAAAACCCTCCCCCATCGATAATTACCCATTAGATTATGTTCTACGGATCGAAAACCGAATTCGGGGAGTTCAAAACTTACCTTTAGCCTACAAAATGGTCAAGAACTTGTCTGGGGTTATCTCCTAGTTCTCAAAGTTGAGAAGTGTAGAAAATAACATTTTGGGGGGTTTTACCCTATTTAAGTCGCGATTGTCATGCTACGGCGAGACCCATCCCGCTACAGCTGCAGCCTTCCCGCTACGGTGGAATGCACAGAGATAGAATGCTAGAATTTGAATTTCAAGCCCCCATTTTACAACACACCTTCAACCCTTGATGCTTAGAAAATACCCTTTCATGGTAAGATCAATTTCGAGAGTTTTACTCCCCCGAATTCAATTCCGTTAGGTCGTACAGGTTCCTTAACGTCTTAGCTATCTACTCATGTAATCAAATTCATAATTAGATCTCTTACTCGTTTCACTTAGTGGGATAGCCACGTGATCCTACCATTACATTATGGTTGTGTACTGATACTGCACTTGCTCTTTCTTTGTTGAGTACATTCACGCGGCTATTGATAGACCTTACTTTGAAGATTAGTGATCACCGATTGAATTCAAGGGTGAGATAGTTCTTCCAAGCTGCCATGAGTTCTCTTTATGTTTATGTCTACATTTCAGATTTAGATTTTCTAGTTAGTTATTAGTACATTAGTTTGGGGTTGTAACCTTTCTTGTTTAGACTTATGGATCTTGTTAGAGTTTTTGTACATTAACTTTCAGGTTCTAGGTATATTTTCCGCATTGTTTAGATGTTAGATATTTTTGGAAGTTTATGGGAACTTCAGTCTTTAGCTATTTAACTTACTTTAGTAACTTAAATGCTTGAGTAATTGATTAGATTTGGTTAACTAGTTAGTATCAATGGCTCTCCCACTGGAGGGTTAGTGTGGGTGACAATCATAAAAGTATGGGTCGTGACAAAATATGTATCTGAGCCTAGGTTCGTTGATCTCGATGTACCAAAATAAGTCTAGTAGAGTCTTACGAAATGGTATAGAGACGTCTGTACTTTTCTTCGAGAGGCTATAGGACTTTAGGAAATCTCTCTATTTCTATTATCTCTTTTTGTGTTGTAACTTGATTCCAATTAGTATCTGGCGATTCAAATTTGTATCTAACCTCCTCCATTCTTCTGTTTGCAGATGGTTAACACTACATTTAACGACGTCAAGCCCGTAGCTCCCGTCAATGCACCAGCTGAGGAATCTGCAGCAAGAAGTCGCAGTCGAAGCAGGAGTAGAGGAAGAGCTAGGGGTAGAGGCCGAGGAAGAGTGCCGCCTACTAGAGATGGGGTACCGATTGAAAATGCTCCTAAAATAAGGCCCCTCCCGTACATCATGAAGAGATAGAGGAGAATGTTAAGAAGGTTAGACAAGAGGAAGAGGTGCAAGCTGAGACAACATGCATTCCTCCCATCGACCTAGTGTTAGCTTAGCAGATCATGTAATTCTTGAAAGTGTTGGTTGGTCCTGGAGTACTTCCTTCTGTTCAAATAACTCAAGCTCCCACCAATCCTCCTATTGCTATCACTGTCCCGAAGGTGGGAGGGAATGTAGGTAATGATGCTTTCTTCCATCCTTTGTTAGGTCCTATTATGACTGGTAATGAGCATGAAATGTTGACTAAGTTTTTGAAGCAAAAGCCTTATGTATCTATTGGTTCTAAGAGTGAGGATGCTTATGAGTTTTTCTTAGATTGCTATGAGAGGCTTCATAAGTTGGGAATTGTCCATCAACATAGGGTTTAGTTTGTGACTTTTTAGCTTCAAGGTAAGGCTAAACAGTGGTGGAGAGCTTTTATGGAATGCAGATCTTCAGATTTACCCCCACTCTCTTGGACCCAGTTTCATGCTCTATTTTTAGAGAAATATATGCCTAGGACTTTGAGAGATTGCAAGAAAGATGATTTCATGGCTTCGGAGCAAGGTGGTATGTTTGTGGCTGCTTATGAGGCCAAGTTCCATGCTTTGTCTAGATATGCTACTCAATTGGTCACTACGGAGGAGGAGATGATCTGTTTATTTATTAGGGGACTAAACTCTAAGTTGCAGGTATTACCTATTAATATGACCTCTGCAAGGAGGAGCTTTAATGAGGTAACTGACATTGTTAAGAAACTGGAGGGGGTGAGGCGAGACAGTCAAGATAAGGCATTGGCAAAATAGGTCAAGAACTCGGGTAACTTTCAAGGTTCTTATTCTAAAGGGTCAGGAAGGCCAACACCTGCAGCTAGCCCTATTCAGTCTGTCATGCCCGCCTTTACAACTAATTACTCGGTAACTACACCCATAATTTGATTCAGGATAGTCAAGGAGTCCACCTTTGATGGGCAGCAGACCATCTTTTGATCGTACATGCTACAATCATGGAGAACTTAGGCATATGAGGAGAGATTATCCCCACCCTCGAGTGTTGGATTCCGTGCACCAGTCGTCTAGAGCAGTGGTACTTGTGGGAAATGGTAATAATGGTCGAGGGCATCCACAAGGTGGGCGAGAAGGAAATCATCGAGGCCATAGAGGTAGAGGAAATGGTAACGCAGGCAGGGGTAACGTGCAACCAGGCAGGGAAGTCGCTCGACATAAGAATAGGGCTCAGTGTTACGTCTTTACGGGCAAGAATGAGGCAGAGGCGTCTAACACAGTGGTCACAAGTTCTATTCTTGTCTTTGACCAGATAACTAATGTGTTATTTGATCTGGTTTCTACTTATTCTTATGTGTGCATGCGATTTACCGTAGCATTTGCTATGATTTGTGTTATACTTGATGCCCTCATCGATGTTCTACCCCAGTTGGAAAGTGTGTCATAGTCACCCATGTTTATCGTACTTGTCCTATTTTATTTATGGTTTATACACTTGGGCTGATTTGGTGATTTTGGATATGACTGACTTTGATATAATCTTAGGCATGACTTGGTTGTCCCCCTATTATGTTGTGCTTAATTGTAATACAAAATATGTAACTTTAGATATTCCAGAAAAGGAAAAGTTAGAGTGGGAAGGGGTGTACAAGCCTAAGCAGGCAAATATCACATCTTCCATCCAGGCTAGGAAATTGGTAGGGCAAGGTTATTTGGCTTATTTGGCTCATATTAGGGATGTTGAGGTTGAGACTCCATCTGTTGAATCTATTCATGTGGTGTCAGAATTTACAGAAGTGTTTCCTAATGACTTCCCTGGTATGCCTCTGGATAGAGATATAGACTTCTGCGTTGATTTATAACCTGGTACCCGCACCATTTCTATCCCTCCATATCGTATGGCTCCTGCATAATTAAGTGAGCTTAAGACTCAAATCCAAGAGCTTCTTGATAAGAAATTTATTCATCCTAGTGCTTCCCCATAGGGTGCTCTAGTTTTGTTTGTTAAGAAAAAAGATGGTAGTGTGAGAATGTGTATAGATTCCCAGCAATTGAATAGGTTCACTATTAAGAACAAGTATCATTTGCATCGAATAGATGGTCTTTTTGACCAATTGCAAGGTGCATTAGTTTTCTCAAAGATTGATCTAAGGTCTGGCTACCATTAGTTGAAAATTAGGCATGAGAATGTGCCCAAGACGGCGTTTAGAACCCGCTATTGGAATTACGAGTTTCTAGTTATGTCCTTTGGTTTGATTGATGCGCCTGCAACTTTTATGAGTTTAATGAATGGGGTGTTCAAGACATTTCTTGATTAATTCGTCATAGTCTTTATTGATGATATTTTGGTCTATTCAAAAAGTGACGAAGAGCATGCGACCATCTTCGTATTTTATGGATGTTCTTGGGAAACAAATGTTGTATGCTAAATTTTCTAAATGTGAACTTTGGTTGACTTCGGTTGCATATTTTGGGGCATGTAGTTTCAAAGGAAGGGGTAATGGTAGATCTCCAAAAGATTTAGGCGGTTAAGGATTGGGTTCGACCTAGCTGTGTGACGGAAGTTAGGAGTTTTGTGGGGATCGCTAGCTACTATCGTTGATTTGTGAAGAACTTTGCTTCTATTGCCACTCATTTGACTAATTTGACCAGAAAGGAGATACCATTTGAATGGACTGAAAAATGTGAGGGGAGCTTCCAAAGCCCAAGCCTCTCTTGACCACCGCACCTATTCTATCATTACCGGTTGAAGGTAAGGACTTTATTGTTTATTGTGATGCTTCACATTCTGGTTTAGGTGTTGTGTTGATGCAGGATAAGAATGTTATAGATTATCCCTCGCGTTAATTGAAGAAGCATGAGAGGAATTATCCAACACATGATTAGGAGTTGCCAGCGGTAGTGTTTGCTCTTAAGATCTGGCGGCATTATCTCTATGGTGTTAAGTGTGAAGTGTTTACTAATCATCATAGTTTGTAGCATGTGTTCACTCAAAAGGATATGAATTTGAGACAACGAAGGTGGATGAAGTTACTTAAAGATTATGATGTCACCATTCAAAACCATTTGGGTAAGGCTAATGTAGTGGCAGACACTTTGAGTCGAAAAGCGGTGAGCATGGGTAGTTTAGCTTGCTTAAGTATAACTAAGCGACCTTTGGCTAAAGAAATTCATACCTTGAAGTCTAAATTCATGCAATTGGGCATCTCAGAAAAAGGTGGGGTGTTAGCTAGCATTGAAGTAAGGGCCACGTTTATGGAAGAGATCAAGGCCAAACAATTTGAGGATGAGACTTTGAATGAACTTAAGAAGAAGACTGTGATTGGTAAGGCACAAGAGACCACTTTTGATATGGAAGGTGTGCTCAATTTTAAAGGAAGAATTTGTGTTCCTCGAGTTGATGACTTGATTCAGAAATTGTTGGCTGAATCTCATGGTTCATGATATTCCATTCATCCGGGTGTGACCAAGATGTACCGAGATTTGAAGCGAATTTATTGGTGGCCGAGCATGAAGAAGGATATAGCAGAGTTTGTGGCTAACTGTCAAAATTGTCAACAAGTGAAGTATGCACACTAAAGGCCTGCAGGTTTGCTTTAAAGAATGTCAATTCTGGAATGGAAGTGGGAGAGGATAGCCACGGATTTTGTGGTTGGCCTTCCCAAGCTTTTAGGGAAGTTTGATTCAATTTGGGTAGTGGTTGATAGATTGACTAATTCAACCCATTTTATTATGGTAAGAATAGATTATAATGCTGAACAATTAGCTAAAGTTTATGTGAAAGAGATAGTGAGGTTGCATGAGGTGCCCCTCTCT
>JAJOOH010035440.1:0-12514 GCA_029582605.1 Solanum gracilifrons | reverse complement strand
AATTAAAATTAGATTATGTATTTGAATTGTCTAAACCAATGTAAAACCAAAGAACAAATATTCAATATTATTGTCATTCTTAGTGTTGAATTGATTTTCTTTTTGCATTAGTATTAATTTGATTTTGATTTAAGCTTTATTATTTATTATAATTACCAACATCAGTGGACTATAATCTTTATTGAACCATTCAAAATTCTAAGTTTCAAACTTGAAATAATACATTAAAAAATAAAACTATGAAAAAGTATAAGAAATAATTAAAAATTATATCAAAGTAAATATTTTTATGTATAAAATAAAATTTTATAATTATATATATAATCTCGGGTTGGTTTTGTTTTATTTAGTTAAAACCAAACCAACCCAACCCAAATATAGTCGGTTTTTTTTTTTCAATACCAAACCAAGTCAAACCAACCACTAGTCAAGTTTTTTTTCTCGATTTATGGTTTAATTCGATTTTCGGTTTGATTTTGGACACCCTAAGTACAATGAACATACACATATATAAATAATATTATAATACATATAATACACATGTTTTGCATATTCAAAATATGGAAAGTTTAAAGAGTAGGTATAAAAGGACTAGTATTGAATGAAAAATTGTACGTAGGAGAATGTTTCGGGTAGAGGCGAAGTCAAAATTTAAAACTTATGAATTTATGATTTTAGTCCGTTTAATAACTGAGTTTTAAATTAATAAGTAATACAATTTTTTTTTATAAAAAAAGATCATATATATTTTTTTCTTAATACTAAACTAATTGAAATATATAACCTTAAAATAATAATACTCCATATTTTATTTTTTTCCAAACAAGAACATGAGGTACAATGATATTATTATACAATGACTATCCCTACTAGTCTTAAAAAACTAGCTACATATTTATTTTTCAAGAATTCCCTAAAAATATTATTTCTAATTAATATTGGCTTCTTTTTCTCCCCTTCATCTTTTTCACATCAATGAAACTCTTGATAACAAAAAGAATATTCATATAATTTTTTTGTGTAAATATTTTCTTGATGGATATTTTCATCTTCTTCATCGTCAACTAACAAATAAGGAGGCACTTGTTCTTCATATTTAAATTGAAATTATTTTCCCATATATTTTTAAGTACAAGAGGTACTTTTACGTTGACTGAATTTATTTTCCGTATGCTTTTTTTTTTTTCTCCTTTTATTGATATTCATGAATCATGAGTTCAATGAATATTTTATAGTCAAGTAGTATTTTGAAACTCACGAGGCTTAAAACAAAATATGATTGTATTAATTGTAAAGAGCACTCATATTCTAATGCATACGCAATGGATTTTAATTCATTACATACGCAATGACTCCAAATTAATTGCAATAGTAAATATTCCATTCGTTCATTTTTATTTGTCTATTATTTCAAAAATAGTTTAATTTTACTTGACACTACAATGCCAAAGATGCCCTTTTCCAAGGCTTGGGTTGATCAAGTGTCAAATCTCGAGTCGCTGAGGTTGAGTCTCGAATCGGATCTCAGATTGCGCGATCTTCACCAGAGTCCCAAGTCAATCAGGGCGCGGTATGACGTGGCGGGTTTAGGAGCTAGGAATCCGGGTGATTGGGGTGGTGGGACTGAACGATAATTTAGAAAATTGTTTTCCTATTTTTGAAAATTCCTCACTAAGATAGGGATAATAATGTTTGCATACTCTTATCCTCTCTAAACTGCAAATAAGATCTGCGTACATATTATCCTCTTTAAACTGCACTTGTGAAATTATACTGAATATGCATTAATCGTTATTATAGTTGTTGTAGTAATTTTGAATTCAGTAAATTATCAAATGAACAGAAAAATTCCGAAAAAACTCACAACATTTAATATTTAAATCATGAAACGAACTTACGTAGGAAATATCTTTGTACTCAAGAATATTGTACGACAAGGAATCACGAGAATTGTAGGTTAACATATATATATATATATATGATGAACATATACATGCATCATGCATGTACACATATTCTGCAGATTCAAATATGAAGTTTTGGTATATCTTAAGAAGCTTCTTAGCATATTCAACTCATGTGTAATATAATGACTATTGAAAGTTAAAAAAAAAGTGTAATTGGATCACTATTGAATTAAAAACTGCACGTGTGAGAATGTCTTTTTTTTTTTCACAATCAACATTGGAGCCCTGACTAAATTTAAATTACCACAAAGCCTATTTGGGGTGATGCTCCCAACAAAATTTTCTCCATACCCAGGGCTCAAACCCGAGACATCTAGTTAAGGGTGAAGCAGTCACACCACTACACTATAACCCAGAGGCGGATCTAGGATTTAGAGTCACTGGGTGCCAAGCAGAGGCGGACCCACATGATTTGATAGGGGTGCACGTGCATCCGTTAACTTAAAAAAAAACATGTGTATATATGTATATCTATCGTGAGAAACTGACAAAGTAGGATATAATCAACAGTGTGCACCCATAAGAAGCGTAGGAGTGCCCTTGTTTAGTTGGTACAAGCCTGATGAACCACTCGCAAGAATACGGTTCAAATCTAGCTAGAGTCTTATTTCATTATTTTTATTTTAAGTTTAGCTTAAAAATCATATTTGATCCATTAGTTACCAATCAAATGCTACATTATTCGTTAATTGTAGTAAAAGTTTCGTTAATTACCCAAATTAAGATAGTATTGGTGCATCGAAATCTTCCAATTTTGGATGCGTCTCTAATGCCCAGTAGACTCATCGACTAAATCAATTTTAGATTTAGATAGAATTATTCGTCTTGTGGCTGGATGGGAGAGCAGAATTGGGCGATGGATGAAAAGTTGAAGCTTTAATTAATGACAGATTTTTGTTGTTCAAAAGTTTAAAGGAAGAGCCAAGGTTTCAACAGTGAAGATAATTTTTTTTTCCCATATTTAATCATATAAAAGAAAAGTCAAAGGGTTGAATTAAATTAATTAAAAAATAATTATTGATTAATACTTAATAATAAGTTAACAAGTAAGAAAAAATCAAAAAACAAAAGAGAATGTGCCTTGTAGTTTAAAAAAGAAACGCTGCCTCCAGTTAAAAAGAAAAATTAAAACAAAAAAAGGCTGCTAGTAGCTGGAATCGATCCCGCTAACTTTAACCCATTAAGTAGATGATCTACCACTGCGCCATAGAGTACTTTTATTCTTTGGGTGACACGTTTATTATTTATACAAATGTTGTATATAAATACTTATATATAAATAGAGTTTCCGTCGAAGCTTGTGGGTGGCGTGGTACCCCTACAGGCCTTAATAGATCCGCCCCTGCTATAACCCATGTTGGTCACGTGTGAATGTTTCAAATAAGAACCAAGGTTCAAAACAGGACGGGTCATTTGGTCGATAGATTGAGATAGATAAAAATATTTTATCTAATCAACTTATTCCTTCTTTTATATGTGATATAGCTAAGTTTCATTATTTTTGTGCAAATAACAACAACAACAACAACACTAATGATAATAATAATGATGATGATGATAATAATGATAATAATAATAATAATAATAATAATAATAATAATAATAATAATAATAATAATAATAATAATAATAATAATACTATTAATATATTTAGTGTAATCCCACAAGTTAGCAATATAAATAATGAAATAAAATAATTATAGAACTAATTAATATCCATAATCATCAAACACGGAATAAAAAAAATTTCCACTTTATTTACAAATTATTATTCTTACCTCGCAAACCAAATTGAACGACTTATAGGTGTAAGGTTCTTTCCCAAAAAAATAATTTTACCAAAAGATAACGAAAATAATTCATTTGAATATATAAAAAGCTAATCAGAATATAGTGCATGTTTATAGACAATGTCCGTTTTGCTATATAGTATACCTTCATAACTAATTCGGTACAGTCAAATATCTTAAAAGGTCACTCAACAATGAAGAATTATATATGATCTAGTAAAGTTCTTCAATTTTATTTTCAATCGATAAAATCACCCATCTTAGAGATTTTCTTTTATAAAATCTGTAACACCCCGACTTTTTGGAACTCTAATTTAACTCATATCGTGGAAAGACAAAGAGGGTGAGTAATAAATTAAGAATGATGTGGTATGAAATTGTATCGTTTAGTTCGTTTAAGACTTAAATTATGAGGTATTATTATTAATCATCTAAACAATAACGATATTTCATATTCGATCTGAAACTCCTATCATATCAAGTGACATGAAAAAGTGACGTCGCTCTTTTTGTAGTGTGAGAAAGCTAGAATATAAGTAAAAAAAAGCATCCATGTGCCACTTTTCAATTATTTTTTTTAAAATCATATATATTTTTTTCTTAATACTAAACTAATTGAAATATATAAGTTATAACCTTAAAATAATAATACTCCATATTTTATTTTTTTCCAAACAAGAACATGAGGTACAATGATATTATTATACAATGACTATCCCTACTAGTCTTAAAAAACTAGCTACATCTTTATTTTTCAAGAATTCCCTAAAAATATTATTTCTAATTAATATTGGCTTCTTTTTCTCCCCTTCATCTTTTTCACATCTATGAAACTCTTGATAACAAAAAGAATATTCACATAATTTTTTTGTGTAAATATTTTCATCTTCTTCTTCATCAACTAACAAATAAGGAGGCACTTGTGCTTCATATTCTTCTAAGCTAATTCCATCTTTAACATAATCAACTCCCATCATGGCTAGTGCTTCAAGCGAAATAGACATTTTTTGGTTACGAGGCTCGAGGACAAGTATTATATTGTTATGTTGCGGACGCTCCACCTCCTTTATATTATAAAGCAATCAACTGAGTTCTGAACGAATAACTTCTTAATATAACAATGACCTGATCTATAGGTTTTAGAGAGAGAGATGACACTTTTGTTGAGTTTTAATTTAGACATGACATATATATAGAGAGGTGATGAAGAATTAAATTGGAGTTTAAATTGACATAAACTACGTACTTAAAAATGTTGAATTGACTCTTGAAATCAACTTTTTTGACATTTAATTAGAGGAAGTTTCAAGGCCAAAAAGGTATAGTAAATATACTTGTGAAGAAATTAAAAAAAAATGTTTGAATTTGAATTAAGTATTCGAATCTGAAGAGGAATATCAAGACAATAAGAGCCATGTAAAATAAAACGCAAGGAGTAATTATTGAATCTTGTTGTACATTTTTAAGTGTAATGTTACAATATATTTAGTGTAATCTCACATGTTAAGTCTGAAAAAAATAATATACGTAGATCGAAACTATTGTCCGATGTTATTTTTAAGTACAAGAGGTACTTTTACGTTGACTGAATTTATTTTCCGTATGTTTTTTTTCTTTTATTGATATTCATGAATCGTGAGTTCAATGAATATTTTATAGTCAAGTATTTAGAAACTCACGAGGGTTAAAACAAAATATGATTGTATTAATTGTAAAGAGCATTCATATTCTAATGCATACGCAATGGGTATTAATTCATTACATACGCAATGACTCCAAAATTGCAACAATATATATTTCATCTGTTCACTTTTACTTGTCCATTATTTCAAAAATAGTCCATTTTTACGTGACACTACAATACAAAAAATGCCCTTTTCCAAGGCTTGGGTCGATCGAGTGTCAAATCTCGGGTCAGGATTAGGTTGGGGTCGAGTCTCGAGTGAGATCTTAGATTGCGTGATCTTCAGCCGAGTCCTGAGTCGATTGGCCGGCAAGGTGGGTCTCGTTATGAGGTGGTAGGTTAAGGAGCTACGGGTCGGGGGTGTTTGGGTGGATTAGGTGATTGGGGTGGCGAAGTTGAAAGGAAATTTAGAAAAATATTTTCCCTATTTTATTTTGGAAAATTCCTTGATCGATCACAAAGATATAGGGATAATAAGGTTTGCGTAGATATATAGTACTTTTTTTAAATCTTACTTGTGAAATTACACTTAGTCCATTATTATAGATGTTTATTATTGTTGTTGTAGTAATTCCAAGTTCAGTAAATCAAATGAATTGTGGAGGATTTTTTTTTTAAAAAAACGTTTAAATATCGAATGAATGATATCACATAATCGTAACTTATGATAATATTTGAATAAGTCTACCAAAAAAGAAGAGAATTGTACTTGAGATTGTACGATAAGGAATCACGAGAATCATAGGTTATAATATATGTACGATGAACATAGACATGTACACGTATTCTGCAGATTCAAATATGGAAGTTTTAGTAAATCTTAAGAAGTTTCTCAGCATATATATATTATTTTCATTTTTTAGTACAAACGGTAATCATCGATTCTCCTCAATGTCTTTTGAGTCGAGTCTGTCGCATAGATCTTATTTAGTGTGATTTATAGTTTATGTATGAGAGGTTTATCCAGTGCGCATAAAGTGTTCACTCGAAGAGCAGAGACTATGACATAAAGTGTAAAAATTGCAGGTTATTCTAAGGTTCCAAAAATATATATATATTTAGTGTAACTTCACAAGTTAGTACATATAAAATAATTTTAAAATTAATCAACACTCATAATCAAATGTGAAATAAAATAATTTTATATCTCGAAATTATTATTCTTATCTTACCAATCCAACGACTCCAATGACTTATCGTATAGTAAGGTTCTTCCCCTTCAGCCAAGAACCTTGTTTGAATCAAAATGCTAAATTTAGTGGCAGTTGTATTGCATTTAGAGGTGGTTTGCAGCCGGGGCGACTTAATGCCTTTAAAAAATGAGGCATATGCTTTAGGCTTTAAATTCGAAGGGCCTAAGTTTTTAATAATAATAAAATTATTATAACCTCTTTTAATTAAAAAAAATTATACTATATTTTGTAATTTATTTGTCATCTTTTAGTTTATTTCGAAACATTAAAAAATATTTCTTTTTTGGATCAATTTTTAAAATTAACTTTCACATGATATGTTTAAGTTCACAAGATTAAAAAATATTTTGGTATATATATATATATATATAGTGTTTAAAACCATAGAAAAAATAAAGCTCTTGTTATTAAAAAGAAAAAAAGTAAAGTTTGCATCTTTAGATGTCTGAAGAGATAGCACTTTCATCTTCAGAAATTGAAATGGGGATACTTGAGCTTCGGAAGATAGCACTTGAGAAATCGAAATGGGGGCTACTTGAGCTTCAGAAGATAGCACTTGAGAAATCGAAATCGGGGCTTCTTGTCCATTCTTGGATGGAGATAGCACTTCATCAGGGGAGAAATCAAAATCGCGGCTGCTTCAGAACATACCACTTCATCTTCAGAAGATAGCACTTGCGAAATCGAAATGGGGGCTACTTGAGTTTCAAAATATATTATATTTTTTTGGATAATAATTTTTTAATTTTAACTAATACTAATGATTTATTTAATTTTTGTCAAGGTTGAAAGTTTTGTCCATGTGGAGTGTGATGTGATAATTTTTTAAAATAAAAGAGAGAGTATATTACACATACAATGATGAGAGTGATATAAAAGAGACATGTGTGTTTCTCAAACTAAAAAGTGATAATTTAGGTATGAAATCAACTCTCAATAGTTTAGGTATGAGACATAGATTAAAGACGCTCAGGGGGGTAAATTAAAGACGTAGATTCATAAGGAGTAAGTTCTAAAATTTGAGGCGTAAAAACGTACGTTCGAGTGTTTTTAATTTATTTTTTTTTAACATTTTTTTTGCTTTAAATCATATTTTTTTTATTGGTGTAATGATATTTCTCAAATACTAGTAATTAAATACCTTTTTTCTTCATTATTGATTATTATTACTTATCTCAAATTAAAATCATAAATCATTGAAAAATTTACTTTTGCTTATTTTATTAGTAATACAACTATAAAATAAATATACATGAGACTACACTTCGTAGATCCATGGGACTTACGCCCCATATCTCAGAGTTTACACCTCACCCGATACTGTATAAAACGCCTCGCCTTTTAAGACGTTGCTACTACTATATCATTTCTTAATATTTAAATGACTTATAATTAATAGAAGCGATACAATTTTTTTTTTTTGTGTGTAAATTGTCACTCCCCGAGCCTACACCTTGGACGTGGCCGGCACTTGAAGACCATTGCTAGCCCCAAGCAAACCCTTGGCCTGACTTACTTACTTAGCGGAAAACTCAAACTCAACAAAGACAAGTTCATATGATAAACTAGAATGTTATAAAAGAACATTCAACTGGTCATTAAGTCAACCTCAAGTCTCAACATGGAATAACGACAATGAAAAAGACTAAAGAACTAACATCTGACTGTCTATGAAGCCTCTAAAACATCTGAGATGGATGTTGGGACAAACCCCACAACATCCTAATTAATTAAACCTAGAAAGCAATGAAAATGGATCCTCCGGAAAGCAAGGAGGCTCACCAACTGACTCTGAACTGCTCACTGGATCAACGATGCGCCGGTTGACGATCCTAGTTACCTACGTCTGCATCGTAAAATGATGCATGCCAACTGGAATCAGTACATTGAATGTACGAGTATGTGAGTTGGAATGCTAAAACAACATAGGCTTGAAAGAGATTCTGAAAGAAATACTTACCTTGACTTTTCTCAACTCATGAATACTTAACTGAACTCATTTCATTATAAAACAGTTTAAAACAAGTGCAATATAAAGAAAATGGAAAACTGTTTAAAACATGATGTTAACTCATAATCATAATATCATAAAGGACATACCATGCTCCCTCTCAAAGTCTACTTGTTCAATGCATGAATGAAGTCACATACCCCTATTCATACTAAGTAGAACCCTTTGAGGAACCATGCAATTACTGCTGTGGGAGTTTCTCTAATCGACAACCATCACATAAGAGCTATTGTGATGATACAACGATCTTCCGTACGCTGCCAATGCATCCTATACCCGGCCAAAGGTATAGGACCTGAATTACTAAGTTGATCCACTAGTCTATGCGAAAAGGATTCATCTAAAAAGTATGACCCTTTTCTACCCATGATGGTTACATGGTTTAAGGGGGCTGATAGTTGTATGAACTTTTCCCTATCGGTGCTCAATACTACTCCCAAAAATATTATATTATATTAGCTCTTTATGTTTATAAAAACATACTTCTTCTGTGATTTGAGATTAGTGCTCAAAAACTTAGCTCAAAGACTATCTTGGAAATCTCAGTTTCCGTTCTAATTTAAATGTGAAAACATTTTAAATCTCTTTGGGAATACTTAGTCTCTATATACTTTTGAAGAAATGAACTTCAAGCTTTACTCTTTACTCAACTTGAACTGTAGGTCTTAAAACAAAGCTTAAAACACTTGTAAAAAACTTTGAAAACTTTGATGAACTTCTCTTGACTTGACTCTTAACTTTACTAGAATTGACTCTTAACTCTCCTTGAATTGAATTATAGATTCAAGGATGATGATTTGTGATAGGAAAGATCTCATGATGTTTAGGAATGATTTTAGATAGCTAAACATGCGAAAAGTCACGAAATCACCGTCTTGGAACAAGTCCACGACGCGGAGATGGTTTAAAATAATACTCGCGAAATTAAGCTTTGAGACAGAGGAGTGCGAGTCCTAATTGCGACGCGGAGCAACTTTTTGCTCACTGGGGGAGCAATCCGCGACGCGGACTTGTGTGCCAGATCGCACTCGACTTTCTCTTTCTTCGTTTTCCAGCCCCAATTCGCCTAAACTCGAATATTTTCCTCAAATTCATTTTAGATCCCGATATCCAGCATATGTACTCAAGAACCTAACTCAAAACAACTCTAAAATTCAACGTAAAGATCTCAAAAACTCCTCAATTCATCCCAATTCAAGAACAACATTTAAATTCAAGAATACATGCCAAGCATATCAACTTTCAAACTATTTTAGGACGAATTTCGCTGAACTAAATATGTTTGGCACGTGGGTGAATGAATCCAACGCTATGAGAGACTCACATACCTTGTAAGATCAATTCCTCGGTGAATCCACAACCAAAATCGATCGTTCTTGGCGAATTCTTGCTTTTCCTCTTCTCTTTTCTCCAAGCCCTAGCTTATTTTTCAATTGACTAAACTGAACTCATTCTGACTTGACCCTTATTTAATTCACTAAAACAAAATAAATTAATTGGGTAAGGAAAAGACTAATTTACCCTTCAAAAATCCGGATTAGACTTTCCCTAATCGCACATCCCAACTTCCAAAGGGCCTAACTCACTCATACAAACTCGGAATCGTGCAAACTCGACGGCGTTGGAAAGATCATTCCAAGAGCTTTCCAACCATACTTGGAAGTACTCCTAAATCATCCTGAGCTAGAAGTTATTGCTATTTGAAGTTGACCAAAAACTCACTTTTCCTAACTTGAACAAATTTCCAGATTTTAATTCTTTCCAAAAATGACTATTTCCAATTATTAGCCTCTTCCTAGATATTTCAAATTGCGAAATGTTACATAAATATTGGTAATTTAAAACCGTGCAACATCTTCCAAGGTTGAACCTTGAAAAATACCCCCTTTTTTAGTGTGTAAATATTGCATTTTTGCAACAAATTAATTGAATATAAAACTTCTTGGGCAATTCATTATCAACTTATATTACTAACTAACTAACAAAATAACCGAATCTGTTAGGAACCTTCTAGTACCAACTATGAAATGCATGGAGTAATTATTAAATCACGATGCACATTTTAAGTATAATGTAATCATATATTTAGTGTAATCTCACAAGTTAAGTCTGGAAAAAAAATGTACAAAGATCGAGATTATTTTTCAATATACTTTTTAAGTACAAGAGGTACTTTAATGTTGACTGAATTTATTGTCCGTATTCTTTTTTTTTCTTTTATTGATATTCATGAATTGTGAGTTCAATAAATATTTTATAGTCAAAGTATTTTGAAACTCACGAGGGTTAAAAACAAAATATGATTGTATTAATTAATTGTAAAGAGCATTCACATTCTAATGAGTACGCAATGGATTTTAATTCATTACATACGCAATGACTCCAAAATTGCAATAATATATATCTTATTCGTTCACGTTTACCTGTCCATTATTTCAAAAAATAGTTTAATTTTACTTGACACTACAATACCAAAGATGCCCTTTTACAAGGCTTGGGCCGGGTATATCAAATCTCGGGTTAGGGTTAGGATCGGGCTGGGATCGAGTCTTGGGTCGACTCCCAATTTTGGGTGGGTCTCGGATTGGGCAATCTTGGACCGAGTCCTGAGTCAATCGGGGCGGGGTGGGTCTCGTTATGAGGTGGTACGTAGGGTTGAGGAGCTACGAGTCAGGGGTGTTTGGGTGGATTAGGTGATTGGGGTGACGAAGTTGAACGAGAATTTTAAAAAAATATTTTCCCTATTTTGGAAGATTCCTCGATCACAAAGATAGGGATAATATGTATAGATCATACTCTTTCTAATTATCATTTGTGGAATGACATTAGATATATTATTATAGTTCGTTGCAATAATTTTGAATTCAGTAAATCAAATGAATCATGGAGGAATTTCAAAAGAACTCATAAAAGTTTAAATCATGAATGAACGAACTAACATTGTTGTAACTTTATGATGATATTTGAATACGTAATCCCTACCAAAAAAGGAAATATTTTAAGAGTTGTACATGAAATTGACAAAGAATATTCACGAGAATCATAGGTTATAACATATGTACGATGAACATAGACATATATAAATGCATGTTCTGCAAATTCAAATATGGAAGTTTTGGTAAATCTTAAGAATATTCAACTGAGTAATGAGTAATGACTATTGAAAGTTAAAAATGTGTAATTGGATTACCATTGAATTGAAAATTGCACGTGTGAGAATGTCTCAAATAAGAATCAAGGCTTTAAGTCAAAAAGGGTGATTTGATCCGTGGAATAAGATAGATAAATTTATTTCATCACATTAAGTTATTTCATCTTTTATATCTATGAAATAACTATTTTTGTTCTTT
The DNA here is from genome assembly GCA_029582605.1 of Solanum gracilifrons. NCBI lineage: Eukaryota > Viridiplantae > Streptophyta > Magnoliopsida > Solanales > Solanaceae > Solanum > Solanum gracilifrons. Next base: position 519 of record JAJOOH010035440.1, on the reverse strand, counting down.
AGTACAAATGATATCGATCTCTTTCAATGCCTTCTAAGTTAAATCTATCGCATAAAATTTGCTTAGTATAATTTATATTTTCTGTGTGATTTGTAAGCTATTACATAGTGAGCATGCAAAGTGCTCTCTTGATCGAAGGGCAGAAGTTGTAATAGTTGTGGGTTATCCAGAGGTTTAAAAAAATAACAATCAACAATAATATATTTAGTATAACTTCACAAGTTAATATATAAAATAATTTAGAATTAATTAATTAATACTCATAATCAAATATGAAAAAAATAATTTTATATTTAATCTCGATATTATTATTCATATCTCACCAATTCATCGACTTATAGTATAGTAAGGTTATTCCCATTCAGCTTATAAGAACCTTGTTTGAATAAAAAATGCTAAATTTAGTGGCAGTTGTATTGCATTTAGAGGTGGTTTGCAGTTAATATTACAATTTACCCGTAACAAATTATTCGATATGATTCACTATTCTTTTGGTCATTTTATTAAATTAATTATATA
>JAJOOH010035437.1:0-10358 GCA_029582605.1 Solanum gracilifrons | reverse complement strand
CCCCCCGAGATTTGTGAAACAAATTCAGGAAATGATGTACTTAATCAATGAGCAAGATTCAAACCTTAGTTGTTATCAAGATGAAAAAGTAACTATGGTGTACGTGTTCCCCATAAGCTCATCACGTCGTAATCCTAGTAATAGCAATATTTTCCTAGTGTATTACATGCAAAGTGATAAGTTAGGTATATCTAAATTCTTGGTCCGGCATCTAGAGAATTTCATCCCGCACCTTGGTCCGGCTACGTGTGTATAATTTACTAACTCTTACCTTTACCTCATATTAGACATCACATCAATGTATGGCTTAGTTTTCACCCTCGCACCAATTGATATTAGACTATTAGATAGTATCACACTAAATCTATGTTGATAATTCTTTTCTTATTAACTACCTCCTTGGTCCGGAAAGTAGCAACAAGGCGAGTTCTAACGCGTGCACTCGTTAAAAATACTTCTAAACGAAAGAATTATCATTGCATGCAACAATACTAATCAAGAATTGCTTAGTTACTATTCATACTTTGTTAATCGCTCAAGGTTCCCACAACCCTAGTTGTTGATTTAGTTACACATATTAGTAAGAACACAATTCATATTTTTAGAAGAAGAAATCATGAACTTACGTAATGAGAATGATAAACCCAGAATTTCAACTTGAATTTCCAAGCAAAAATCTTCAAAACAAACTTAAGAAATTAAGAATTGTTAAAGTTACAAGTTAATCTCCAAAAGCCAAAAACTAGAACTAAAATAATAAAGTTTAACCTCCAAAAACGAGGTTTACATGCCACTATATATAAAAGAAAATAAGTCCTAAGTCAAAAGGAAACGAAATAAGGAAATAATATTTTATGATGGGGTTTTGATCGACGATAGTGACTAACAGACCGTGCATTGATCTACTGTCCGTAGGTCCCTTCCATGACTCAGGACTTGGGAAAATTTCTAACTTCAAAATCTTCAAATATCTAAACCAAACAACGGAGCACTAGTACGGACCGTGGATTTATCTACAGTCTGTGGATCCTCCTCCGTAACTCTATACTTAGAATCTTCAAAATCAGGTACTGGAACCCCTCTTTGAATAATTTGACGAATCAGCAGTACGGTCTGTAGATCAATCTACGATCCGTCGATTGAAATCATGGTTCCACAATTGGTCAAGAATTCGTTGATTTTCCGTCAAGTCTTTTCTGCCCATCTACAACAGTCATCTACGGAGCGTGAACGGACCTACGGTCCGTGGATCACCTCTGTAGATGCCCTTTTCTGTATATCCTTCAGCTGCGTCTCTCAGTTTCCACGTCTAAACATATTTCAGGCAAACATGAGAAAAATACATAAAAACCAATACAAAATGGCCCTAAACAAACACAACTCTTGAGTGAAATGTATTTAAAATACCATAAACTCACGGTATATCAGGCAGCAATACTCAAATCCCTCTTCTCAATAGGGGTGCCAACCTCGATCCACCTCAGGGTGGTATCAGAAATCAAAGGTGCCAGCCAGTCTTTCAGATCATCCAAGGACTGAGCAGCAGGCAATCCATCATACGGGTGTGTAGAGTGTAGATCTCTACTTAGTACAACATTAATGTACTCGATGCTGCATCCGACCTCCTTGCCCCGGACCATGACCGCCTTAACCGGTCTGAACTCACTGACCTTTTTCTTGATCTTGGGAACCAGATCACCATAAGTTGTGTAAAACTAACAAACCCAAGAGGGAATATAGGGGCCTCGGAGCCTAGTCAACTACTCGAATCTGTGGAATTGGAGGGTCTCCCTCACATCTGAATACTTCCCCTCCAAGCCTTCTGTAGAAAGAAGATTTTCCTCAAGGATGGTTCATAAACCATCACCTTTCAATCTGTTCAGAAGCCTAGGAGGAGGAAAGATAGGACGCGCAGGGGTCATAGGAGGTGCCTGAGCTAGCACTGATTCTATTGCAGGAGGGGTGGCAGCTGAGGGAACTCTGGTGGACGTGGGTTGAGACCAAGCTCAGATCTCATCTCTTCGGGAAATTAAAGGCTGCTCGTCTTCAGGCTCAGACAAATTAGCCCAGGTGTCAACAACCACTCTCTCAGCTGAGTGCTTCTTTCTTTTGCCTTTTGCCTTTTGCCTTCTCTTCTTTGGAGGATTTGCTCCCCCTTCATTTATGGTAATGCCCGGTGCCTTTTTCTGGGGCGGCCTAGCTAGATTTGTTCACACCATGTCTGTAAAATATCAAAAAGAAGTTAGAAATAATTTCATTAAGAGTACAGAAATGCAGTTACAGACAGACTCGCCGATCCAGTCGGTGAGTCACCGAATCTCTTTGGCAGGCTAGATCGGGCTCGCAGAAGGGATTGTCTAAAAAATTATAGCAAGTTGGTGATGGGAAGGCCCTTTTGGCGAATCACCCACTACTTTCGGCGAGCAAGGGTTTGTCCGCCAAAAGTTACAGTGCAACAAAGGTTCAGGGGTGCAAACAAAGGGCGAACAAGAAGCCTTTCGGCGAGTCGCCAAGTGCTTTTGGCGACATCAGGCTTCTTGCCGAAATTTACACAATCACTCAACCAATAAAGCATGAAATTAGAGGCGAGGTGGGGACACTAGGTGAACCGTCGAGTGGTTTGGCGAGCTCGACCTAGCTTGCTAAACGGCCCAACGTGCCTATTTTCAACCCCACTTCTCAAATTCAACCCCACAACCCCCAAAAACAAAATCAAAGCATGCACTCGTACAATTAAACTCAGACCCATAATACCCATTGCCCCGGAATACTCAAACTTCTCCCGATTTTGCCAAATTTGGCCATTCGATGACTTTTGCCCTTAAGAATGGTGTCACCCACTCCACCATTTTGCAATTGACGCCATTTCGCACAAATACAGGCTACTCAGGAATCACCCAACAAATCTAACCAGCCTGCTAGCACACCCCCAAAAAATTTAACTCATTTTAAGGCACAAATTTACGGGAATTCGACTATCAAAACAACACGGGCAAAATTATCAAATTAAAATCAGCATTTAAACATTCTAATCCTATCAGAGATGCCTAGCACACGACAATATGATATGATCATTGCAATGCTAGGCGGCAATGAAATCCAACTCCGAGCACAAATCAACAACCAAAATACTTATGGAATACAAAAATATTTAAAATACTAACTTGGTGTGAGTTTGTGAAGTTTAGAAGCGAGGGAAAGTGAGGAGTTTGAAACTCTAAAACTTTTGGACATAAATAACCGTCTAGTTCGTATCCATACGGCGACATTAGTATTGCTCGCCGATCTACTCGGTGACGCGCCGAGTGGTCACTTACCTAACCAAGTTTTATAGGACCTTCAGTCAAAGTGAGGGTCCAAACAGCGGTTTACATGATATAGTCAGCGATTCACCAATAACTTCATGTGCTCGCTGATTGTTACAGACTCTGATGTGAGAGTTTTTTGAGTCTAACGGCGGTCTGGGTTGGTGTTGCCGACCTCCTCAATGATTCACCGACTGGACTTATGTTCGCCAACCTACACATTTCAATTACTATCCACACTTCAACCTACAAAATCAAAACACCATTATTTCTAAAAAAAATTAAAGCATTTAAGGATTTTGGGTTGCCTCCCAAACAGCGCCTTAGTTAACGTCGTGGCACAACGCAAGTCACCATTTAAACCTCATTATCGGGGTTAGGCCTAGTATCACTAGGCAACCCCTCTTTGTGCTGTGAGTACATACATGACAACATTTGGCCTATTTGGGCGTCTTGTAGCTGAATGATCATGAAATGGGAGGTCGTCATCTGATTCAGCATTCCGACATTCTCTGTTATCTCATTCAACACTCTATTTTGTTTCTCGATTTTGTGTAGAATGAGTGAGAGAACCTCTCCATTTTGTCCACCCTCATGTTGATTCATCTTTTTACACTTGAGGCGGGGAATGTACTTGCTCTTCTTGTTGGAACTTGCTTCCAACTGCATTACTCTTTTGCACAGATCATCCTGCTGAAGCAATAAGTCGATCCATTCTTATTCTTTCTTTATTTCCTTGTTGGCTTGAACCAAGACATCAAGACGCTTGACTACTACTCCATAGGGTCATTGTGTCAAACACCCTCCAAACAGTTGATCGACCTCACTTCTATGTTCAGGACTAAGACCTCTATAAAAGCATTCCAGCAACAATTTCTCTGGCAGTCCATAATTCGGGCATTGCTGTAGTAATGCCTTAAACCTTGGCCACTATCATGGATAGCCTTGCCTTCCAATTGCTGGAATGTTAGAAGCTTATCCCTAAGATTCAACAACCTCAACAGGAGGTGATCCATTTGGGTAGCACTTTCACCCTTTACACTCATTTTTCCTGTTTCAACACAAACAAGAAAAACACAACTAAAAATTAAGTTAGTAAACTACGATTAACGAAAGCGAAATTCGACTGAACTCGAAATTCTCAAGTAACACCACTCCCCAGCAGCGTCACCATTTTGATGTTTGCGTAATCAAGACACAACTTCCAACTCAAGTGTCTACGATCGTACAATTGTAATATAACCCAACCGAATGGGTTGGGGTAGAGTCCCAAGGGAGTGGTTTCTGACAATTAAGAGTCAAGCGCGAACATGCTAGAGTTAACCATAGCTAAAAACATTATCGAGGCATATATAAAAAAAATAATTCTCAAATAATGAATTTTAGTACATAAAAGAAGTGACCAATGAGTGAATGACACGTGAAATTTTTGCCCTAAGGACTTTAAACATAAAAAAACCAAACCCCACCCAGATCATCTTCTCCTCCCCCACCCACCCCGACCCCTGCATTTTCTCCACTCTTCCCCCACCCACCCAGCGTCTTCTCTGCCCACCCTAACCCCAACCCCTTCCCCACCCACATCATCTTCTTGAATAGAATAACAAACCCACACATACCACTACTCAAATCTAATTTGAGATTCTTCATGAATTCATGACTTTCCATTTTTCTTCTTCTTTACGATAGTAGGGGTCTTCACATAGTCTTCTTTTAATTTTTATTATATCATTATATTATAAGTCCATGGGTTCAAATTCATTTTTTTTGTCTGTAGCATTATCAAATTTATTTCTCCATAAAAGGAGTTTAAGTTTTGGGAGATGATGGCTGAAAAATGAGGAAGAAGCTGAAAAAAAATAAAATTAAAATGATTAAATAAGGCTTTCACGCGTTGGTAATGGGTATATTACACTCTCTATGACATGTTAGCAAAAATGTCAAAATGACATAGCGGGATATCACATAAGGTGTCTAAAATGAACAAAATTGAGTTGAGGTGTCTAAGTGAAAATTGGTGCCAAATTAAGGGGGCCACCGATGGATTCCCCCTTTTATCTACAACAAAATATGTTCATAAGCACATTTGAATTCATCATTTTCAATGAGTAAAAGTTGTAGTCATCTGCTTAGCAAATAATTTTTTTATCATTCCAAAAACCATTGTATGGAGAAGTTTAAGATGAATACCTGCAAAAGACAAGTAATATCAATAATTAAAATACGGAAATGGATGTCAAACTATTCTAGAAGTATTGAAACTCCCACGCACATTATTATTTTTCCAACAATGAAGAAGAAAAACTAACAATATTTTACCAATTGCAACACATACTACTAAAAAAAGTACAATGTGCAAAACTAATAAGAATTCCAATTGTTTATTCAAATTACCAACCAAAAACGATTATCCAATTGTAAAAAGTGAGGTATAAAAGCCTTGCATTTGATAAAACTCCACGTTGATTGGAATATCATTTTTTTGTCATGCCCCCAAAAAAGAGGACATCAACATCCCTCTTTCTTTTTAGCCTTGAATTGGCAACAAAAAAGAGAGAGGAAACAAGACACTGCATATATACTATATTTTCCAATATATAATAAAATAATATAATATACTTTTTTTTCTTACTGAATAAGAGCCTAAATAAATACAAATTCATTTCATCAATAGAGCTACGTTTTCGCTACTGTCAATTACATAAAAAATCCCCTTCACCAATTGATAAGAATTGTGAAATGACTTTTATGCTTATGAACAGTGATCAATCATTCACGATCCTTTTGAAAGTTTTGTCCTTCGATTTACTTCCTTTTCCAACTCTTCCATCAACCCTACTTCTTCCAGTTCCTGCATCAATCACCATTAATCCATAGTTCTTGCATCAATCATCATTAATCCATTCTTAGTGTTTCCTCTTATGTTGTAATAGTACTACTTTTGTTTACTGTCGAAACAATGTTGTGTGTAATTTTACAGTTCTTATTAACACTAAGAGTAGTGCAGAAGGCACCTTAGGTCCTAAGAACAAGCCAAATGGGACACCATTGAACTTCTTTGAATGATGAAGCAGTAAATTCAGATATCAAACTAATGCATTAGAATATCTTGCCAACCTCTAATATTAATCGTACTACTTAACAGTCGCACTAAGTGTGATTAAAATTACCGAATGAGCTGCAGTCACCTTCCTAAGATAATGTATATTGGCCACAGATCCAACCGAGAATCTTTTGTGAACCAAACCATCGTGAACGACATGTATGTCGTTCCAAATACAGCCTCTGCATAAGAGAAAACCATTTCATCAATTTAACACGTTGGACTTGAAAAGTGTTTACACAAAACATAGACACTAATCTTAATCAAGTAAAATTTCTAGACAATCCTAGGGAATGATTTAAGCAAGATCGACATGTTCAATTGAACTGATTTCTTTCGACTTGATCATTTACATTATATGAAAAAGGAAGTTGAAGAACTACATAAATAAAGACGGCATTCATTATGAACAAACTGATTTCAAATTCTGAATTTGTGTCCGATCCAAATCATACTTAACATTAAAAAATAAAAGATGTAAAGTTAAACCAACATACAGTTCAAAGCAGAGGCCAGGAATGAGTCCTTTATGGAAGAAACCATAGTTAAGGAGGGTTATCACTGAACATTGTTTGTTCTGGCAAAATGTAGTTCAGTTCGAGAAGTCATTCTCTTGGTTTGTGGTGCGAATGCAACAATTTAACTTAACAATGATCTTAATGTAATCACCACGAATGAAAAAGGCATACAATTTAAGCTCCAAATTGTCGAATTATAAGTGGCACGCTGCTAAAAAAATACAATGTGGAAAACCAATAGGAATTCCAAATGTTATTCAAATTACCATCCAATAAAGACGATCCAATTGTAGAGAGTGAGGTATATAATTGTTGCATCTAATAAACTCCCACAGTTGAAAACTCAAATAATTCTCAAAACTTGCACTATACAGTTCTCACCATTCTCTTTAATCCAAAAATCAGAAAGGAGATGTAAAAATTAAGCGTTATGCATCATTAAGCACTATAGGTAAGTAAATTACCACCTACAATTTTGTTTCAACCGCATTCATGTTACCTATATGAGTGTGGCACAATTCTATAAAATTTGTTAAAAGTACAAAAATATATAGAAATAATCATAAGAGCTGATGTTTTTTTTCCTATAGTGAAAAGATTTTTAGGCTATTGTATGAAGTACAACTCTCAAGTTTTAGATATTTCAGACATGGACACAATTTGATTGTGTATGAATAAGCAAGTCTCACAGATTGCTAAGAACTAATGGACCATTCTTTAAATGTTCGAACGAGACTTCCATCAAATATGTTATGTGCAAAGGAAATAAGACTTCCGCACTTGAAAGCAGATATTAGACTATAATCAGGAAAATTTAAAAATGCTATTAAATTCCAATAGATATGCCTAGTGAATTGGTTAGAGCAAATTCCAGTAGGTATCACCAGGTAACTTTTCCTTCCCTCCCCTTCTAATTTTTAAAATCTCCTTCTTCATATTCAATTTTGATCTAAATCCCTTCAAGAACCAATTCGTAACTATGATGTGAAATTTTAAACACCTCGTGCTAACTAAGATGATATTACAGATTAATAAAATGTTTACAAAGATCCACCTTTCTACGAGTTATCACAATTTCGCCTCTTCCTTTCTTAAGTGCTACTTTTTGGGTTCCTCATCATAGAAAGAAAGAAGTTTGAAACACAAAAACAGAGAAGGGTGGAATGAGTTTAAGCTGAAAGTTCGAGAAGAAGATACATTAAAAAGTGAAAGCATATAAATTAAGGAAAAGAGGAGTAAGCTTAATATTGAAATGTCATCACATGTCTGATAACATAAACGAAGATATATCATGCTTTTCTCATTAAACTTAATATTGGGGTTTTCTACCTTTGCCATGGGAACGACGATCCTATGATGTTGGGCCTGTGCTAAGCAAATACAAATGGCAACAATGTTATTATAAGAAGTACAAACAAAAACCCAATAAAGGCACGAATACAAAAAAACAAAAAACAAAAAGATGACAAAAGAAGGAGAAGAAAATTGGGAAAAATTTAGAGAACAACATACCTATGATGAGAGAACACAACTGATAAAATGAAAAGAGACCAAGAAGATAAAGAGAACTGAAAGGTTCATTACAAAGCTGGAAAAAATAAAAAAGAGCATATAGTTGAACGTGAATAAAGATACAGGAAACATGGCATTTGTTACAAATTACTAAGGACCATAATAAACTTAGGGGTCGTTTAGTTCATTGGATAAGGTGGCATAACTCATTTGTGAAACACACTCCACAACCATATTTATGGAACTACTAATAGATTTGTTTGACCGTTCTATTTTTCTTAAACATTAAGTCTTTTAGATAATATTAATTAGAATTGCAAAGGTATCTATCTATAATCAGAGAGACTCATATACTTTCTAAGGGTAAGAAGTACATGCCTTCATGTTTAGCTTTGTTAAGTTGATTTTGAAAAATCCTATATTCATTCTAGTGACAAGCTGCAAACAAGGTAATACTTCTAACAAATAAGAGAAACAATGAAAATAGAAGTAGCTTATGGGGAGAAGGTGATGATACCTTAAATGGACCAAAGAGTGGTATTTGTAAGCCATTCATTTAAAACCTCAAAATCTCCCTTTTGAAAACGGCTTCAAGTATCCACATTGTAGTTGATAATATGAAGTTGTCGAGATGAAGATACTACAGACCATGAGTATTAATCTGAGAGAGAAAACTAAAGATCGTGACTCCATAATTCAGAGAAAACAAAGCAAGAGAGAGACCAATAAAGAGGCGGGAGAAAGCTCAGAAAAGTTGGGTAAACATGACAGATATTTGACGGAGAGCCAACACGACGATGCAGATACTTATAGCAAGTAGTAACACTCTTAAAACGTTTTTTTTGTCAAGCAAAATCTCTATGGTACAACAATCTAAACGTTCTACTTTTAGTGAACTCGTTCAACAAAATAAAATCATTGTACAGCGCAAAACTCTCATCACAACTCATGATTCTAGTCTGAACCAAATTCTTATTCTCATCCATCATAACATTCACGATTCTAGCTCAAAAGTCTAAACCAAATTCTATCTTGCTGAAACCAACCACCCCTGATTTGTGTAGAAAGGAATAAAGCAATATCATATATATTCTTCATTTCAAATTGTTGGCCTAATTTTGATTTGGCGCGAAGTTTAAGAAAGTAAGAAATATGTAGAATGTACCAAAATGTCTTTTAATCTTGTGGTGTTAAACATGTTGTTGTTGCGTGGAAATTGAAAATTAAAGAGTTGCAAAAAAGGAAAGAGACATCCTTTTTGAAACCGAGAAAGTAGGTATCAAAATTCATATTCTTAATCCAAACACAGAACTAACATCTTGTCAGAAAGTTCAACAATAGTAGTTATATAAGTTTTTGATTATAACAAAAGTCAACAAACAATACACACAGAAATATGTAAATTTTCACTTTCCAGTTGTAAATTCCAAGTTGATATCATCTAAACAGGAAATAAGAATAATTTTTAAGTAAAATATAAGAAGATAAAAGATAATAGGATTAGACCTGATCGAGTAGTAGCTCAACGGAAAGCAGTACGAGTCTCATTCAGTCACCAAAGCCTTGTACACCCTAATAAATCGACGAAGCTCGAAATAGTAATATCATATTTGATCTGAGATGAAAACTTAAAGAGGATTAAAAAAACCTAATCCTAAACTTCCTTATTAAATTCATATGGTTCTTGACCTTAGCCTTGCTTCTGGGTTTGAGAGAGAAATTAAAGAGAAAGGAAGGAAAGGGAAGAATGATCAAGAAGCTCCTAAGAAGAAAGAACTGATCCAAAAGACAAAAATACCCCTACTTTAGTTTTAAATAACTAAAAAGTACAAATCTGTTTAGCTTTTATTGCACAATGTACAATAAGATTATGTTGTGGTCGTCCTAGCTCATCATGCTTCTATATAGTAGAAATATATA
>JAJOOH010035436.1:0-12750 GCA_029582605.1 Solanum gracilifrons | reverse complement strand
CCCCCCCCCCCCCCCCCCCCCCCCCCCACATGATTTTTTGGAGTTGTAAAATTATTGGGATTATTGATAATGCTTAAACTACTCTCTAAATCCAATCCAAAATGTAAGTGATCATCGTCAATAAAAATACCAAACTAAGAGTCAGGGTGTCAAATGCCACCGATAATGATATAGCACAAAGTATTCTATCAAGCAATTTAGAATGTTAATGCATTCAGTTTTAGTAATGAGAACAAGTGGGTGGATAATTCCACCAAATTTACTAAAAGTGTTTAGGTTTTCAATTACATAATTAAACTAAATATTCAAATAAGTAACAAGTAATGAAGGGGTGCGGGGATTGGAAATTGATATTACATATGGGTAATGGCGTTGCTATATAGTGATGAACATTCAGGGATAGGCTTGGTCATCTTCAATTACACTAATCTTCATTCTATCACATAGCATCAATTTGTAGAATATCCTTTCGGTTTCATCTATGTGCAAAGCTAAACAAACAAATAACTTACATTATTCTCTCTTTCGATGCAGAAATAGGGCAAATAGATGTCACCCGTAATGTCTATTTTAAAGCAAATTGCAAATATCAAACCTAAATTATAAAATCAAACTAATTACCCACTCCAATCAATCTCTTTCGAGCATCAATCAGAGATCGGAAGTAGGAATTATGTTTGAAACCTTAACAGATAAATTAACCCCATGCTAATTAGCCCAAATCAATTTATGAACAACAACAAAACATAGCATAACAAAATTCTCACTATAATAATAATCAACACCCACCCCTATGATTGTACCTGTAATCTTTGAGACTTTAGCCACTCATCACAATTTGTAAAGAAATTATACCTTGTATCAAAGCAGTCATGGGTAACATTAAATTAAGTAATTACATTAATACCCACTTAAATTTCAACTTTAATTGTCAATTTCAAGAGCAAAGTTGAAAAATTGCAAACTAGAAAAGTACTCCTCGCAAAATAAAAGTGTTTCTCTCTCTATATTTCTCAATTTCTAGAATATTTTACTTCCCCAAAAACATACTTTTTCTTTCGACTTTGGGCTATTTAGAATCTCCTTATAATTTGGCTCAAAACTCAATACATTACCCATTGGGTGACATTAGTTAGGCTCGCCAATAACATTAGGAGAATCACCAACTGCTCTTCAGCTCTACCTTTTATATATTTAGGATTCAGGTGTTTTAACTTTAATCAGCGAGCTAATTTGAGTCTACCTCTCACATTCAGTGTTTCGTTAATAGCACCTGTGTTTTCCTTCCAAGCGTTCCATTTTTCATCAAATAATGTCACCTTCAGTGCTGGTCCTCATGTTCACTCTATGCATTTGGCGAGTCACCTTTCCTCTTTATGTCCGCCGACCTACCTCAATTAATTCAACTTTATTGCCTTGTCAACTTGGGCGAGGTTAGGCGATCTGCCTTTCATGTCAGGCGATCACCAATGTGGAGTTTACACTTCTTTTAATACATTTATCATTGCCTTTTCCCTTAGCTCTCATAGCTGAAAATCATAAAAAGATCCTTAGAATGAGACAAAATAAGGCATTGAGGACACATATTGTTGAGCAAAATAGGCCTCAAACGAGTGTAAATTTTCCTCAAGTAATTAAAAAACACAATTAGTTCAACAAGGGTGTCTACAACAATTCTCAATGAGAACCAATCATAGATGGGACAGCCACCTCAACTCTAGAAGCCCACACATCAGCTGAATGGGAAAGGTTGCCCATTTTATATATCATGGTCTGTAACACCTCAGAAAGTTTTTGAGCTAAGACTCGAACCATCCTACTTGTGAGTAGGATTTCTACCGAGGAATTAATTTTTTTTTGAGTGTTAAGGTCACTAGATGTAGCACTTTGAGTTCCAAGAAGAACTAAAAAGAATTCATTCAAGTCATTCCTAGGTTCCTTTAAGTTTTGGGTCAACTTCAAATGACCATAACTCTTAGTACATTATAAGTTAGGTGGGCTAGAAGGTATCAAATAAAATATCTTTGAATTATCTTTCCAATGCCATAGAGTTTGCTAAATTTTTAGTTCTGATGAGTGATATATTCCCTTTTGAAGTCAGCATGTCCATTTAAGGAAAGTTACCCGAAAATAGTAAGGGGTATTTTGGTCTTTTCCTTTTCCCAATTAGATTTAATTTGTTTTAGTACGGTTTTAGGGGTCTAATCTTATTAGGTGCAGTTTTATAATTCTAATTTATTCATAGGATTTTAGTTAAGAGTTCAATAAGAGAAAAGAAGACAAAAGAGGAGAAAAAAGGAAAGGATTAAGGCGTTCGTCTAGATTTTTGAGAGTTGTTGCGGATTTTCACCATGGATTTTATTACTAAGAGGTATGTAAGTTTACATAGTGTTTAGTTCATTCACCCACATGGCAAACATGATTTTCATATTCAAATTCTTCCATAAAGATTGAAAGATTTAAGATCTTGATAAACGTTCTTGAGGATTCATTCTAAATCCTGTTTTGTTGGTGTTTTGATGATTTCTTGAGATGAAAGTGAGTGTTTGGAGGGTTTTATTGAGTAGATTAGTGTGTAATTACGTTAAGAAATTAAATACAAGTGATTGAGGAAGAAACCGTTCGAAACTAGGTAAAATAGGGTGAGAAAATGAGCAAAGAAAGTCGTCGACATTTTCTGGGTTGGGGCCTGGTGCTCCAACACAGGCCACTGCGCCCCAACCACACCTCTGTAGGCAGAGATCTGGTAGCCCGTTCCACCTAGTGCGCTAGGGTCGCTTGCCCCCACCTGTTCTCCATCATTTCATCTGTTTGAGTTCTTTCGAAGGTTACCTTTACTCCCATTTGATCCTAAACACTCTAAGCTACTTATAAACACCTAGTAATCATTCATAAACATGAATCGTAGCTTTGAATTCATAATTCATAATTCAAATTCAAGGTAGAGTTAATAGTCAAACCTTGAGATTTATTTCAAACATTTTGAGACAGTCCGTTTGAATGATTTTGAGGAGTCTTCTACAATTTATAATAACTTATTTCAAGTCTCAAGAATGTGAGCATCAAAGTTAGAAGAATGTGTTCATGAGTCTACACTATCACCTAGATCCTTCATATCATGAACCATAACTCTCGAATGCATAATTCACATTCAGGAGAGAGTTAAGACTCGAGTCCAAGAAAGTATTTGAGTTCAATTGTGAATCCTTTGAGATCAACTACTGATTCAAGCTATGTTTTGAGGAAGTAAGTAGGAAAATGATAAAAGTCATATACTTGAGTTCCATATTGTTATATAGACCCTTCAGTCGAGTCGTTCATGCCCATAAATTCTGCATGGACTCAAGTTCTAAGTCTTGAGTATCGAGGTCGTAGCTTTTTTGAGATTATATTCCTAATCATGTGACTATTAAATGTTATGCATGAAGTCCTTGAGTTTAGTAGTTCATCCCCATAATTCCACATGAACCCTATTAGTGGAGTAGTCTTGAGATGAGAAGTATCTTTTAGTCCTTGAGTGGAGTAGTCCATGCCCATAATTCCGCATGAACCCTCTTATTCAAGCATTCTTAATGTGAGTATTATTATTGAAATTCTTGAGTTCTGAGTTGTTGAGTCTCGAGTATTGAGTTCTAGTTACGATTATTGAAAACCATTAATTGAGTTGTTGATGTCCATAATTCGGCATGAACTTTATTTCGAGAAGTCTTTTACAATATTCTTAAACTTGCTTTAAGACTTAAGCATTGAGTTGAGTAAGAGTAAGAGTGAATTTCATATCTTCAAAACATTAGATGGAAACAAAGTATTTCTAAGATTAAAATGTTTTCACATTTAAACAAGAGAGGAAACACTGATTTCCAAGAGAGATTTTAAGCTAGTTTTTGAGTAATAATCTCAAATCACAGAAAGACTTATGTTTTATAAAATATGAGCTGAGTATATTTTTGGGAGTAGTATTGAGCACCGATATGGGAACGAATTCAAATAACTCAACTCTCCATAAACCGTGTAGACAACGTGGGTAGAAAGGGTCATACTTTTATATGATTCCTTAATGCTTTTAAGCATAGACTATTATATGCACTTAGTTGAGGCATTCTATATCCCGCCAAGCTGTAGGACAGTGCTGGTAGTGTGGGTGAGACGTTGTATCATCACATAGCTCATTGTGATGGCTGTCGATTAGAGAAACTCCCACATTGTTGTTTTATACTGTATTATATAGATATAGAGTTGTTATTGTATTCTTCAATACATTGAATTTCTATCTACTATATTAAAAGTGTTCCATATATTGCATCTTTTATTATTGCTTTATCTTGAGTTGAGTATCCAGTGTTGTGTATCTTGAGTTGAGCTCTGTTTCACTAAGTTGAGAACCTTATTACTTAGTTGGCTATCTTATCCTTTAGTACTTTTGAGTTGAATAAGTTTGAGTAGTTTTGAGTATCCTTGAATATACCTTTAAGTTGAGTATCATACCTTTGTGTTGAGTATCATACCTTTGCGCTGAGTTGAATATCTTATTCTTGAGTTGAGTTTAGCTGAGTGAGTTGGGAGGAGGTAAGTATTTTTCCTTATTATCAAGTTCAAGCTTATTTTTATGCTTTAGAATTCCCCTTACATGCTCGTACATTCCATGTACTAAGCCATTTGTCCTGCATCATTTCATGATGTAGATACAAGTACTCATGATCATGGACAGGCGCTTCGTTGATACTGCATGCAGTTCAAGTTTGTTATGTTGAGCCTCCTTGCTTCTAAAGGGTTCCACTTGTACTTTCAGTTATATCAGTTGAGTGGGTCTTGTCTCGACTTCCATCTTTGTGAATTAGAGGCTTTAAAGATAGATAGTAGAGGTTCAAAAGTATTTTCATTTATTTTGTTAAATGTTCTAAAGATTTAAGTTTCCTATTTTTTGGTGAGTTGAATATATTATTTTTTATTCAAAGTTTTTTATTTGAGTTAAAGCTTTGTGTTTGAGTTTCTTGAGTTTTTATTCAGTTTTTAAGTTTTGTATGCTTGATTAGTCTTCCGCTTGTAATCAATCAGGATGAAGGTTCACTTGGGAACCAACAATGGTTCTCGAGTGCCAGCCACATCCAAGGTGCAGGCTCGGGTCGTGACAAACTTGGTATCAGAGCATAGAGTTCAAGCGTCTTATGGTGTCTATGAAGTCTTGTCAAGTAGGATCTTATTTGCGGTTGTGAGGTCCCCACTTCTACAAATAAGTGACTACAGACATTTAGGAAAAGTTTCTCCTCTTTCATACTCTTAATCGTGCAATAGAGCTATGTCATAGAGATTTATTCATATTCATGCATTTCTCTACTTCATTTGACTACCTGTCATACTACAGGTGGTTGA
Source organism: Solanum gracilifrons (assembly GCA_029582605.1). Taxonomy (NCBI): domain Eukaryota; kingdom Viridiplantae; phylum Streptophyta; class Magnoliopsida; order Solanales; family Solanaceae; genus Solanum; species Solanum gracilifrons. The sequence continues at coordinate 7,380 of JAJOOH010035436.1, read as the reverse complement.
AATAAAAAAGTAAGGGCTTTATCGATGAGATTGTAACACCCCTCAAATGAAATAGGATTATTGGAGCTGCACATGTGTTTTAGTAGTTGGCAAACTTGTATAAATGTTTAAAAATGATTTTATAGGTCAGTTTAGTTGAGTTTGAAGTCAAACGTCAAAGAGATGTTCAAGACGTTCGAAAACTAATTCTTTGCGTGCTAGTGTGTTGTAGTGTGTCTTTCATGTTTTTATCTGTCGTATGAAGTCTAAAATCAGTGGTGGTGACCCTACTATCCTAATAGGCATGTTTAGGGTCCTACCGTCCAGGTACGACTCCCCAAGGACGACCTTAAGAGTCCTTGGAGAAGATCCAAATGTTGGCATAAAAGGCTGCCTAGGCAGTGTGTTTGGCAGTCTTGTTTGACGCCCAGGGTGTCCCCTAATCAGGCCATCGACGCACCGTCAAAAGGGGGCCTAGCTCCACACTTAGTTGTGGGAGCTTAGCCCCCAAATATTGAGCCTCTGTCCTAAACAACGACCTACCAGGACGGTCCGTCAATGCATTGTCGGTCCATCAGTGGAGGTCGTCGTTTGGTGCCCTGTTTCACTGCCATGTGTGGGGTGTTCTAATTAGACCCTAGACCACTAATTTACCTATTTTTGGGTATTTTAAATTAGCTAAAACTCTTTAACCTAGAATTAGGCTTCATTATTTCCAATTGAACCTTCCCTCTAAAATAAATTCTCTCTAGAACTCCATGGAAGACATAAATGAAGCTTCAAGCTAGGGGATGGGTTCCTACTGATTTCTCCTTCAAATTCCTAAGGAAATTAAGCAGAAAGGTATGAGGATTTTATCTTTGATTCTCCTTTAAATCAAAGAGCCAAATTATAGTGATTTCAATGTTTTTCATAAACACTAAAAACCACAATTTCAATTCTAAGCTTGGGTTCATGCTTGAAAGTATTTCAAATGATGATTTAGGTTACTATTGATGGTTTTAATATAAAGAACTCCATGAACTCTTGCATAGCTTGAAATCCTACTTTTTGGGTCTAAAGTGGGTCTATTTCTTTGGGGGAAGGCACCAACAACCAAGCGGATGTGGAGGCTCCTACCGTTGGTATATCATGGTGTGTTCATATAAACTACCACAACGTTATTTTGGAGGTCGATTCTCAGCTGGTGGTGGACTGGTTACTGGACAAATCAGCTCCATCATGGAACATTACTTCCTAAATGCAGAAACTACAAATGCTCACCACACACATCTCACACTTTAAATGTATTCACACCCTTCGAGAAGCCAACTATGTAGCAGATGCACTCTCCAAACACAGCCACCAAGTCACTACTCCTCAAGTTTATTTCAACAATTAGCAACTCTCTAAGGAAGCAACAACACATCTTCAACTTGACATAAATGGTACGGCAAGCTTCAGAATAAGGAAGATGAAGAGAATCAGGACACCCCCTTGAATTTTTTCTCTTCCTGATGGACCTCGGAAAGAGAATGAACTCTAACAGGCCATCCTCTTTTTTTGGTGATCTCTCAGTCATCTTCACTTAGGCTATTTCTTTTTAAGTCATATCTTCTATCAAGTGCTCTTCTTTCATTGTAAGGGGAGAGTCTCCCTCATTTATGTTTTTTCCTAGAATCTTTGTATTGAAAGGAGTCCTCTCATATAGGTGCTTAGATGATAGTTTTCCATTCTAGTATGGGGAACAATTGGAGAACCTTAGTAGGCTACCAACTCATTAACCACCATAGCTTGGAGGTAAGGTTTAAGGCCCCCCTCCTTGTATTTTACTTTGTTTGATCTATGATAAGTCTGGGGGTGTTGCTCAGCCCTTGACCTCCACAAGGGTCGTTAAAAAAAGTGGGTCTATTGATTATGACCTAATAATATGATATTAATTTTTATACTGTTATGTTCTATTGATTTATGTATTGTTCTATATTGAATTATGAGGAATTGATGGTCAATTGTGTTATAGTGAATGTTGGCCTTGAATGGGAATTTGTGACCTAAGGTTTATGATGATGATGAAGTTGTGAATAGATTATTGATTCTAGTATTATATATATAAATATATATGTTGTAGATGATACAATTGTGAGGTTTGATACCTTTTAAAGTGGTAGGTTTTTACTTTATAAGCATGTTATGATCATGGCCTTGTACGCAAAGTTGGATGATTGTTGTTTCGAATAATGTTGGTTATGTGAAGGTAATGTGATATGATGTGAATTTGTGTATGGTATACGAGTAAGAAAGGTGACCTTGTGTAGAGACTTTATGTATTATGCTTGGTTGTTGTCTTTTTTGAATGACTTATAATGAAGGTGAGGTTAGGATAGACTATGTTTACCTACTTTCACACCTAGTGAAGAACGAATGGAACAATGTGAGAATGAATGAAAAGAATGGGAGTTAATGCTAATGAATGAAAGTTGGGTCTATTGTAAGGATAGTCCCATAAAGTACTCCTTTAAATGAATGGGGTTCCTAGATGATAGTTTTTCTCATCTTTGGATCCAGGACCTTCCTTAATGAATGAATGTTGGGTTAGGATGAGTACTCCTTCGTGAGTTGAGTTGAGAGTACTTAGTAGCAATCCTTATCCCAAAATGCATGAATGTTGGACTAGGATGGGTACTCCTTCGTGAGTTGAGATGAGCGTACTTAGTCACAATCCTTATCCCTAAATGAATGAATGAAATGAATGGCCAATTCGGTGGGGGAGTAATGTCTAGCATCGAGAGGATATGAAGATGGGTGGATACTCCTTCGTTAGTTGAGATATGATTATTTAGTAGCAACCCTTAAGATGGGTGCTCCTTCGTGAGTTGAGATGAGAGTACTTAGAAGTAATCTTTCTATCCGTTAACTATATGCCCATATAGGACTAGGTAGTGGTCTCTACCAAATAATGGCTAAAAAAATGACCCTACATTAGGCAAGTGGGGATCCCTCATCCGGTAAGGGTTACTACTGGGATTCTATGTCACGCTCAATGGTCTAGGTCGGGTAAGGCTCTTCCCCCACATTAATGAATGAATGAACTAGGGTTTCTTAAGGGTGTACTACTTAGAATAGGTGGTGGAATCGGACATCATTTAGACATTGTACAAGTAGACATTTAACGAAGAACTTGGTATGTCTTAGTAATGATAATGAATGACTGAGTCTTATTGGGCTAATTAATGAAAGTGTTGGTCTTTGAGCATGCTAATGTGAAAGTGAGTCATAATGAATTGAATGTAAGTGCTTATGTTGAATTGAATGTATGTGATGATATTATGTCATTAATGAATGAAGTTGTCTAAATGCATTAAGTTGAATGAACAATTTATGTTGAGATGTGAATGGATTTTGTCTTGTGTAGCCTTAAGAATCACTTGGGTGTGGTATGGAGAGGTAGTATGGGCTGCCTCAGCATGTCCTACTTAGGTGAGTCTTGGGATGACATTTGGTGAGTGTTCTAGTTTTATGAAGTGACTAGGCTTATGTGGTTCTCTTATGTGATTAATTGGGGAAGTTTGAGGTATGCATGGTCAGTGCACTTTGTGTGATCTTAAGGTGGTGCCTTAGTGTGGGTGATGGTGTGGAACGTTGCCCATACATTGCACAAAGGTATTGCTTAAGGGTTACTTAAGGTGGAGGTCCAAGGCAAGAAAATAAACATAAATGGGTTATGTATGTTTATGATGTATTGTGAAGCATATGACTTTGTATTGTTTGTTGTGACTTGTAAAGTGCCTATTTTGTTGATGTTCATGAGATTTTATCAAAATGGCATGAAAGCATAACTTCTAAACAACTGTCCTTTTTAGCATGTTTTGCATATCCCCATACTAAGTACATGTGTTGTACTAACCCCTTTCTTCTATTTTACTACAAGTGTAGGTTGTGGCAACTAGGAGGAGATTGTGCTTTGGAGTTGCTTGGATTGCTTCAGTCTTCCAAGTCTTTGGTATGCCCTCAATATTCGAGGACTATATTTAGAAGTTTCTTGTAATAGACACTTAAGTTACATTTCATTGTAATAGACACTTAAGTTACATTTCATTGTAATAGACACTTATGTTAAATTTCATTTGACCGTGGCCTCAAGGTTAAGGGATTTCACAAGGATGAACCCTCCTACCTTCTCTAGTTCTTAGGTAGATGAGGACGCACAAAACTTTATAGATGAGGTGTTTAAGATTGTTTATGCAATGGGAGTGACTCCTAGGGAGAAGTCAGAGTTAGTTTCCTACCAACTCTAGGATATAGCTCAAGTGTGGTTTGAACAATGGAGGGATGAGAGACCCATTTGATTGGGGAGTGTTTAAGACAGCCTTTCTGGATAACTTTTTCCCCATAGAATTGAGGGAGTAAAATTTGGTTTAGTTCACGAACCTACGTCAAGGGAATATGAGTGTGAAGGAATACTCTCTCAAGTTTATCTAACTCTCTGAGTATGCTCCTACCTTGGTAGCAAATTTTAGGGCTAGAATGAATAAATTTGTGATGGGGGTTTTCGGTTTGGTTGAAGAAGAGTGTCGTACGGCCATGCTCCATCATAATATAGATATCTCTAGGCTTATGGTTTATGCTCAACAACTTGAGGAGACAAAGCTTAGGACGATGAATGGAGATATGAAGAGGGCTAGGCCGGATGAACAAGACCAATCTAGGTCTACGAAGAGGTTCTATAACCAAGATTCTTCAATGGTTTATTATGTTAGGGTGTCTAACCCTGAACCTCAAAGAGGAAATGGTGGTGGTTCTACTTTTGTGAGGCCTAGGTGAGCTACTTGTGGAAAGCAACATTTGGGCAAGTGTCTTGCCGTTACGGATTGATGCTTTGGATGTGGGCGTAAGTGTCATAAGATGAGAGATTGCCGTACACTTAAGGCAAAAGGGAAAGAGGACAATCAAGTTTCTCATGATGGCCCGGATCCAAATGGTCCTAAGAGGAACCGTTTCTATATACTTCAAGCTAACAAGGAAAAGGGAACAAATGAAGGTAAGTAAATTTCTTTGTTGTTTGATGATAACCATAGATGGGTTTACCCCAAGTCAGGGACGATGAGTTGAGTAGTAAGGTTGTTGATATCTTTATCTTTTCCTTCCATTCTATTTTATGCTTGAACAAGGAGTTCTTATTAGCATGTTGCATGTTGGAGTCTTATGTGAATTGAGTTTCCATATTCTTCTTATGATGTGCATATTTTAGTTGATTTCTTGTTTAATTAAATAAATGAGTTTTTATGATTATGTCCCTCATGATTTATATGCATTTGTGAAGAATTGTTTAAATTGCTCCATGAGATTCCTAGTTGATCATAACTTGATGTGGTCTTGATGTTGCATGATTATGCTCTTGAGAGAAATTTTATTGTGAGCCTATAAATGTTATAATGAGCATGACATGTTATGGAGAAGGAAGTTGCTCTAAAGAAATGAGAAATAGAAAAGTTTTGTGCATATTGACTGGTAGATGTTATTCCTACTTCCTTGAATTGCATGAAAATCATCTCGTATTGCTTTTTATGTGGAGTCGATGATTCCTCCTTGATGTGTGCTGTAGTAATGATATTACATGCTTGTTGAGGGCTGCTAGTCCTACAGTCTTTACTCTATAATGTTTTAAGTGTCATTCGAGGAAGAATGTTCCCGAGTGGGAAATATTGTAACACCCCTCAAAATAAAATAGGATAATTAGAGCTTCACATGTGTGTTAGTAGTTGATAAACTGGTATAAATTTTTGAAAATTAGTTTATAGATCAGTTTAGTGGAGTTTGAAGTCAATCGTCAAAGAGACGTTCAAGACGTTCGAAAAATATTAAGTTGCGTGCTAGCGTGTTGTAGTGTGCCTTCCATATTTTTATGTGTCGTATGAAGTCTAAAATCAGTGCTGGTGACCCAATTATTCTAATAGACATTTTTAGGGTCCTAACGTCCAGGTATGACTCCCCAAGGACCACCTTAAGGGTCATTGGAGAGGACCCAAACATTGGCATAAAAGTCTACCTAGGAAGTGTGTTTGGCAGTCTTGTTTGACGCCAAGGGTGACACCTTGTCAGGACATTGATGCCCCAACAAAAGAGGGCATAGCTCCACACTTAGTTGTGGGAGCTTAGCCCCGAAATGTTGAGCCTCTGTCCCAAACAACGACCTACCAGGACGGTCCGTCAATGATGGCCTTCGTTTGGTGCGCTGTTTCCAATTCACCCCACGTTCCAATTAGACCCTAGACAACTATTTTACCTATTTTTGGGTATTTTAAAATAGTTAAATCTCTTTAACCTAGAATTAGACCTCATTATTTCCAATTGAACCTTCCCTCTAAAATAAATTCTCTCTCTCGAACTCGATGGAAGACATTGATGAAGATTCAAGCTAGGGGATGGGTTCCTTTTGATTTTTTCTTCAAATTCCTAAGGAATTTAATCACAAAGGTATGGGCATTTTATCTTTCATTCTCCTTTTAATCAAAGAGCCAAATCAAAGTGATTTCAATGTTTTTCATAAACACTAAAAAGGCCAATTTCAATTCTAACCCTGGATTCTTGCATGAAAGTATTTCAAATGATGATTTAAGTTTATATTGATGGTTTTAATATCAAAAACTCCGTGAACCCTTGCATATCTTCAAATCCTAATTTTTGGGTCTAAAGTAGGTCTATTGATTATGAGCTAATAATGTGATAATAATGTGTAGATTGTTATGGTCTATTGATTTATGTATTGTTCTATATTGAATTATGAGGAATTGATAGTCAATTGTGTTATAATGGATGTTGGCCTAGAATGGGCAATTGTGACATAAGGTTTATGATGATGATGAAGTTGTGAATAGATTATTGATTCTAGTATTTTATACATATATATGTTATAGATGTTAGAATTCTGAGGTTTGATCCCATTTAAAATGGGGAGGTATTAACTTTTTAAGCACGTTGTGATCATGGCTTTGTAGGCAAAGTTGGATGATTGGTGTTTTTAGTAATGTTGATTATGCGAAGGTAATGTGATATGATGTGAATTTGTGTATGGTCTAAGAGTATGAAAGGTTACCATGTGTAGAGACTTTATGTGTTATGCTTGGTTGTTGTCTTCATTGAATGACTTAAAATGAAGGTGAGGTTAGGATAGTGTAACGACCCTAAAAACGAACTAGTGAAACTAGAGCCTCACATGTGAGTTTGGAGTTGAGAACTTGATGAAATGATGAGAAATGACCATGACGTCCGAAAACTAGTCATTTGAACTAGTGAGTTGTAAGGGTTAACTTTAAATGGTCATATATTTTAGCCCAAAATGAATTAGGTGGACCTTTACCTATCCAATTAAAGGTCTCTGAGTCCTCTTTTCAACGCCACCAAGTTTGCCCAATTCCGACCTTG
>JAJOOH010035435.1:0-11224 GCA_029582605.1 Solanum gracilifrons | reverse complement strand
TATATTTTTTGTAGTTAATAGTATCCTTTGTCACTAAAAAGGCTATTACTACCGACAAAATTATATCGTCGCTAATTATTTTACTTCAATCAGTGACGACATCAATTGTCTCTAAAGTTATATGTATTTCGTAGTTGAACAAAATCTAATTTCATCACTAATGACTATATTTTATATACAAAAAATTATTATTTTCTTAAATGTATTAATTATGGATAAATTTATTATTATAGAAGAGGTTAATGTTCCTATTATCTCCCATCTCAATTTTTTTTAACATGCCCGCTCCTGGGCTCCCACATTATGCTTTCTTGGGGACTCGAACTCACAACCTTAAGGTTGGAAGTGAGGAGTGCTTACCTTCCAATCAACTCTCTCTTGTCTCTCATTTTTATTCTATTTTGGGAAAAAGAACAAATATACCCCCGAACTATCGTAAATGGTATATCAATACCCTCCGTTATACTTTAAGGTTGTAGATACCCTTACCGTCGAAATTTTCGGTTGTGTATACCCTTGAGACTAACGGCTGGACACGTGGCTTCATCTCAACGACTAGCCTGATTTTTAATTTATTTTATATTCAAAAATAGAAAACCCACCCATTTCTATTTTAAACCCACTCGAAACCCTTTTTGAAATAATTTGAATATATTTGAACAAAGCTACAACTCAAATTCAAAACAATTGCAACAATAACAAATTCATGTGGTTTGATTCGAACTCCGTCTAGTGGAGATGATGAAGCATCATCAGATCTACTCCCTCGCCAAAATTCAATTTGTTCTCCCTTACAATTTGAGAAAAAATAACGATGGAGAAGCTTTGAGAATTTCCGGCGAGATCGCCGGATGCACTGTCACAAGGAATTTCGTCTAATTTCTGGGCAAATTCATGAAGTTTTGATATCTGGAGTTTAATCCCCACCCACTTCTCTTCTACATCAAGAAATTTCAGCTCCTTCTAAGGGCTTGAACTCCGGCAGACCACTATTGAGCGTCGACAGTGGTTTTCTGGCGGCCTTAATAGAGCAAGGCCAATGCCAAGTTGGGCGCCTCTTCAAGGCGCACACAACCCACAAAAAACATTGCATTCCACCAAAAGAAACACCACAAATCTCATTTCTAATGATTCATATGTTTGTGTGAACTTCGGAGAAGAAGGCGGCAACGACGGCGGTGGTCAATCACAAAATTGGCTTGATGATTTTGTGCGCAATCATCCATGAGCTCTAAAACACAAAAAGAACATGGCTAATGTTAGTGAAATTTTGAATCGTGCAACAAATTTTTGTGAGGTAAAAAAGAGAAGAAGATGGAGCACTGTTTGAAGGGAATTATGGAAAATGGGTCATGGGTCATGGGTGTTTTAATTCGATTTACGGATGGGTTAGGGAAGATTGGTGGGTTTATTAATTTTGGATAAAATCATAATAAAAAATTATGTAAATAATTGAGATGTAGCCACGTGTCCAGCCGTTAGTCTCAAGGGTATACACAACCCAACATATTGACGGTAAGGGTATATACAACCTTAAAGTATAACGAAGGGTATTGACATACCATTTATGATAATTCGAGGGTATATTTGTCCTTTTTCCCTTTTATTTTTAACTTCATTCACTTCTTTCAAATTTAATCTCTGTAGAAATAATATATTATATGATTATTTATACACATACACAAATGCATGAAATTTACCACCCACAAATCATTCAAATGTAGATTATATTTTAATCAAACTGTATATTTTTTAAAATATCTTTAAATATATTCAGTACGATTCTGTCATTTTATTTATTTATTTATTTTTATAAATTTTATAAATTATTCAGTACAATTATAAATTTATATAGAATTAAACTTTCAATTTGATTAAAAAATTTTTGAATAATCGGTTCAATTCGATCTGTAAATCAGTTGTTTTGAAAAATCATTGATACCCATAACTATAGTACTTCATCATAATATATTTGAAATCCTAGTTGGTTCATTTCTTTCATTTGTGCTTTCATTTTTTAGTTTATTTCAATTTTCATAGTGATGGAAAAAGTTAGTAGAAATTCATGAAATATTTCGTACCTTTGCAAGTCTAAGTTTGTAAGTCGATGCTATCTATGTATAGTTGTTCTACATACGTATGGAGAATTTCTATTAAATATGTATATATTTTTAGGCAAAAACAGATAGATCGACTTAGTCTATGTAGTTTATCAATCACAAATCAATAGACAAGCACAAAAATTAGCACCAAGACTTGTACCGTACCCCACTCACGGTACTTATAACCTAAATTGTATTTTTCAAATGATGCATTTTATAATTGCATAGTTTAAGAAAGTTAATGAATTGAACTTTTTCATTTTTACAAGATTGATTGAATTCGTTGATTTTAATATTTTCCCTCGCCAATTAACGAATGGACTCTTTCTATTTCTTATGAAGCACCTGTATTATTCTTTTTGTAAGTTGTAAGTTGTAAATTTCAACAATTGTAGCCAAAAAAAATTGTATTTAGCTATGAATTTTTTTCGTAGCAAATAGTTGAATTATTCACTACAAATTTTAAGTCGTCGCTATTTAACATCATACATATTTTGTGACAATTATTTTGTTGTAACTAAATCACAGATTGATTAGAAACAATAAAATCTTTGTCACCAATTCTTTATATTTATAGTGACGAAAATAAATGTCATAATTAAATCTAAATTTTAATAGCTAAAACTTATAATATTTAACTACGAACTCTACTTTGTCAATATTGTAACAACATATTTTTTTTAGATGAAATTCCTTTGTGTCCAAAAATTAATAAATTTTAAGACAAAAAAATAATTTGTCATGAATTAGATACATTATTAGTGACGAAATAATGTGTCACTGATAACTTTAAATTCGTGACTAACACTACTTAGCAAATGGCACCAATTAATTTTTTGGTGGGCGACTTTAGTGGACAAAACTTTGCTACGGATTTTTATGTTTCGTCACTAAAAGTATGTGTCTCATATATTTAAGCACGAAAAGTAATTTTTGTAACTAAAAGCGAACAATTAGTGACGAATTTGATGTCGTAGCTAATAATTTTGTAGCTAATACGTATTAGCACATGGATCAGGCGCTCAGGAGCCCCCAATTTTTTTTTTTCTAAAAAGCATTATGAGGACATCACTAATGAATTGGGTAACCATCAAGTATACTCACACCATTTTTAATGCATATCTTCGCATTTACATGCCAATTTTTAGGAATTACCCAAATTCATCAGTTTTTCGTGTAAATTAGCCCATAGATATGGCGCCTTAGAGCACCGCAAAATATTTTCTAAAAAAACTTTATGAGGACATCTGTAATGAGTTAGGGAACCATCATATATACTCACAATATTTTTAACGCATATTTTCGCATTTATAGGCTTTTTTTTAGAAATTACCCAAATTTCTTGATTTTTCATGTGTATTAGCTCATGGATGTGATGCCTTGGAGCATCCAAATTTTTTTCTGAAAAACTTTTATGAGGATCTCCGTAATGAGTTGGGGAACCATCCCGTATACTCACACAATTTTTAACACATATTTCTCATTTACAGATCATTTATTAGGAATTGTCCAAATTCCTCAATTCTTCGTGTGTATTAGTCCATGGATGTGGCGCCTTGGAGCACCCAAAGATTTTTTCTAAAAAATATTATGAGGACCTCCGTAATGAATTGAGGAACCATCACGTATACTCACGACATTTTTAATACATATTTCGCATTTATAAGTCATTATTAGGAATTACCCAAATTCTTCGATTTTTCACGTGTATTAGCCCATGGATTTGTCGCCTCAAAACACCCAAAAATGTTTTTTGAAAAAACTTTATGAGGACCTCAGTAATAAGTTAGGAAACCATCAAATGTACTCACAACATTTTTAACACATATTTTCACATTTACAGGCTATTTTATAGAAATTATCCAAATTTCTCAGTTTTTTGTATGTTAATTAGCCCATTGATCTTGCGCCCCAGCGCATCCAAAAAAAAAAATTTGAAAAAACTTTATGAGAACCTCCATAACGAATTAGGGGATCATTACGCATACTCACACCATTTTTAACGCATATTTTCGCATTTACAAGCCATTTTTAGAAACTACCCATCTGGAAAAAAAAACTTTATGAGGACCTTAGTAATGAGTTAGGGAACCATCACATATACTCACAATATTTTTTAACACATAGTTTCCTTGTGTATTACCCCATGGATCTGGCGCCTCGGAGCACCTATAAAAAATTCTGAAAAACTTTAAGAATACCTCTGGAATGAGTTGGGGAACCATCACGTATACTCACACCATTTTTAACGCACATTTTTGCATTTACAAACCATTTTTTAGGAATTACCCTAATTCCTCTGTTTTACATGTGTATTAGCTAGCCCATGGATTTGGCGCCAGGGCGGACCTACCTTGTTGGAAGTGGGTTCATATGAACCCACTTCGTCGAAAAAATACATTGTATATACATATATATTCAATTTGTTTTTTGCAATAAAACATTGTATATAATTAATTTGACCCCACTTAAATGAATAGTAACACGTAGCCCAACGACAAAGTGGTTACAATTTGACTGATGCATCGCGGGTACGATTCCCACCCACAACATTTAATACTGCTTCATTTTTTTTATATGTTGAACCCACTTGGTAAAATTTCTGGGTCCACCACTGTCTGGCGCTCCAGAGCACCCAAATATTTTTTTGAAAAAAATTTATGAGGATCTCCGTAATGAATTGGGGAACCATCACGTATATTCACACCATTTTAAAGCATATTTTCGCATTTATAGGCCATTTTTAGGAATTACCCAAATTTCTCATTTTTTCATGTGTATTAGCTCATTGATCTTGCGCCCTAAAGCACAAGAAGATTTTTCTGAAAAAACTTTACGAGGACCTTCGTAATGACTTAGGAAATCATTACGTATACTCACACCATTTTCACGCATATTTTTGCATTTACAGACCATTTTTTAGGAATTACCCAAATTTCTCAGTTTTTCATGTGTATTAATTCATGAATCTGACGTCCTGGAGCACCAAAAAAATTTTCTGAAAAAATTTAATAAGGACCTCTGTAATGAGTTGAGAACCATCCCTACATATTTTAAACCCGCCCCCACAAAAGCTCTAACTCTCCCCGCCCCATTGCCATCCCTACATATTTTAAAGCTAAAGCATCACTAACAATAACGTTTTAGGCGAGAGTTCTATATATGTAATGTAGGAGTTAAATCTAAAAGTTACAATGTTAGTTATTTCTAAATCAATAGTATCATGTTTCGAAAATTAGATTACATTAAGTAGACGACAAACAATTTTATTTATATTTTGAGTGAAGCAACGCGATAATATTAATGGAGGAGTCTGAATTTTCTTAGTAATGAGTTTCAAAATATGAAGAGAGTAAGCATACAAATAAATCAAGAAAATTCAACATTGTATAATTCTCTAATTTCCACAAAAGTTAGTCCTAAACGTTCCCGCCAACAACCTGAGCGTGGAGACGAAACTGCCCCCACTTATTTCCAACACTCAGCTTAAAACTGAAAGGTAAAATCGTAAATATCCCAAAAAGAAATAACGGTTAGTAACGAACTTTAGCAAAAACACTTCTCTGTATAAAAACAGAGCTCATTTTCCTTCTCTCTGCAAAAAATAAGAATGAAGATGAATTTCTCAGATATGAAATTGCAGATCATTAATGGTGTGAAATGGTACTTCAATCGGAATTGGAACCGAAACGACATGATGAATTTCAATGAAATTCCTGAGCAAGTTCACACAACCTTGATGAAGGTAAATACATACATTTTGGAACATTTTTGCTTCTGCCTGTAAGTATTCGATTTCCCCTTTTCCTCTGATTGATTAGTTTTTTTGCTCAAAATAAATATAGGTCTATCTTATTCTCTTCTGTGCCATGTACTGCTCTACTTTTGGATCCTTCATGCAATGGATCTCGGTAGCTGGGGGGAAATTCACAGTCCTTTCTTATGTAACAAGTTTAATCTTGCTTTACATTATTCCACCAGGGAGAGCGGTACGTACATGATCAATGGCTGGTAGATTTTGTTGAATTATTCTTCAAGTCGATTCTTATAACGTAAATCTTATGTCTTATGCAGAACACAAGGTTCTTACTCTCAATGTTGGCTGCCTATTCATTCGGTGCTTCTGTTAGTGCTTTTCCAAACTATCTCTTCGAAATCGAGCAACGGTATGGCTCAAAAAATACTAAATATCTGTTGTTTAAGTTTTTTCTTTTTTTCTTTTTACTGCTTTCTTGTCATATCATATTATCAAGAACCTGATTTTTGCATTCTACAATTGTATAGAGAGAGCGATTGGTATATACTTAATGATCATTTGATTTACTAGAATTCCTTAATGCTGCTCTTTTTCACAAGATAAGGGTATTGGAGAGGATGAATTTGACATAATACATAGTCCTTTTGTATCATTCTTGCGCAGTTAACTTGAATTTGTGCATTCTAGCATATAGTATGTTATAGCACATTTGCTTGCTCTGTTACTCCTCTGCTCCTTCTGTATGTGTAGTTGATTAGCAGCTTGTTGTTCCCTGTTCCATATTTGGATAATCTTGACATTCCATGCTTGTTCTCCAGCATTGTTCTCAGACTTTTGACAGGTATAACAATTGGCTCTGGAAATTTATTGTGTAGAGCCATAACAACAAGGAAAAGGAGTGAAATCTACCGCGGTTGCATGAAATATTGTTTTGTTCTACCGATCTATGCCTTAGTTTTCATTGTCTTGGACAAAAGCCGATCAGCTCTTTTGGTGATAAAAGTAAGCAGTCGTATGCATACAATGTGATCTCAGTCATTTTGAACTCGTTGATTCTAGTTTGTCTAATAAATGAATACTTGTTGAATACCTCTTGTTGTAGATACACACTATGCAGATATTGTTCATGGGGTATCTTATGATATATAGCCAAGAAATACTGTACGATGCAGACTTTGGAGATATTAACTTGGTCAACTGCACGCTCACTGTCTTCTTCCATTTACCGGGCATAGTGATCCATGCTGCAAGGCTATACCTGAAGGGTGCAGGAATTGAGCAACATGAACACAATTAAAGCTGATGCAGCTTGGAAGTATAGAATAAATAGAGAGTAGAATATGCAGCTTACTGTAAATGATGAACATATATTCCTTTACGTCTACGTTTTACTGACATTCTGAGTAGAATCATCAATAAAATAAGTGGTTGGCATACTAAATTAGCTGTGCATCAAAACTTGGTCAGGGCACTAACAACATGGCAGAAGCTGCTGCTATCTTGTTTGGTTTAAACAACTGGTGTGTGACCAAAGGCTACAGAGTAATATATGGGGAAACGGACTCCATGTTACTCACCAAATGCATCACTAATGAATGGAAACCACCATGGAACATCAGCAAACATATTTAAGTACCCATGAATTCTTAGTCAGTCATTGCTTCAGAGAAGCCAATAAACCTGCAGATAAATTGTTCACTATCAGTCATGGCTTGGAGAGAAATCAAGTCTTCAACTCCTTCTCTGAACTCCCTGAAGGGCCTTGTAATTATGAACAAATGGATCGGAGCTTACCTTCTTTTAGGAACTCAATGATCATGTACACTCTGGGATGCCAAACTCAAATGGTAACTTTTTGCATATATTATCAATGGAGACTCTATTCAAACAAAAAAAACAGTAAAGTAATAATAAGTAACGGGATGAGTTTCAGCAACACTTAAGTCCTTATATTCTTCAACAAGTCTTCGATATAATTTTGAATGAATGGATCATCCATGACTAACGGGATATCACTGTTCCGAATCATAAACTCGATTTTTTGCTACATTGTTGTTGTTCACAAGTTGGGTCATGGGTGAGCCTAGTCAATATGGGAACATCGTCTTCAATATAACTACACCTATAAAATTAGTAATATTCATGGTATTCAAAAGTTAGACACAACTATATGACCCCATACATAAGATTAATAAAATATTGATATATATTTTGAAGCTATGCGATTAATTTATAAAAATAAAAAAGGAAAAGAAAACAGAAATTCCCCATAAAAGTTAGTATTTCTAAAACTTCCCGCCAACAACCTGAGCATAGAGAAAAAACTACCCCCGTCTTATTCCCAAGACTCAGCGTATAACTGAAGGGTAGAATCGTAAACTCAGAAAAGGAATAACGGTTAGTAACGAACTTTAGCAAAAACACTTCTCCGTATAATAAAAACAGAGCTCATTTTCGTTCTCTCTGCAAAAGAAAAAACAGAGAAAAAAAGAAGAAGAAAATGAATTTCTCAGAGATGAAAGATCAGGGGATTAATGGTGTGAATTGGTACTTCAATAGGAATTGGAACAGAGACTACGTGATGAATATGGATGAAATCTCCGACGAACTTCACTCAACCTTGAAGATGGTACATACATTCATCCTAACACTTTCAATTTTTCTTTCCTTCTACTTGATCGCAAACGCAAGAATAAAGATGTTGTAATTCATGAAATTATTGTTCGATTTTTCTTTATTGTAATCTGGTTTAGTACAGTAAACTACTACGTAATAACCGATTACAACATGATCATACTAAATTCCCAATTCTTATATCGTCAATTTCGATTCTCAGAAGGCTTTTAGGTATTACCGATAATGAATTTCAGTTTCTTACAGTTCAAAAGATTGAACTATGGTGAGCATTACTTGTGGATCCACTTTGCATTGGATCTTGATAGCTGCGGGGAAATACTCAGTCCTTTATTATGTAGCAAATTTAATCTTGCTTTACCTTACTCCCCCAGAGAGAGTGGTATGTCCGTGATCAATGACTCGTAGATTTTGTTGAATTATTCTCGAAGTTGCTTCTTATAATGAAAATCTTCTATCTTATGCAGAACATGAGGATCGTAACCTCAATGTTGGCTGCCTATTCATTCGGTTCTTCTGTTGGCTTCATTTTCAATTATATCTTCAAAATCGAGCAACGGTAAGACTCAAAAGATACTAAATATTGTTCAGATATCCGTTGTTCGAGTTTTCTAATATGAAAAAGACATTTGGTTGTTCACCAGCTTTGTTCTCAGACTTTTGGTTGGTATAACAATTGGCATTGGAAATTTGTTGTATCAAACCATCAAAACAAAGGATAGGAGGGAAATCTACACCGGTTGCCTGAAATATTGTGTTGTTATAGTGGTCTCGATAATTGCTTTCTTTCTTTTCGAAACAGATACAATTTTCCAGATGATTTTTAGACTATAATGAACCAGGTGATCTCATCATGTTAGTCGAGAAACCAGCAACACTCATGTTAGCATGGTCCAAATAAAAACACATTGCATTATTGTATCAAGATTAAGGAATGAAAGGGGCTGCGTGGAGTATTTTGGTGACGTCCTCCTATCACAGGTTATTAAGCAGAGAGACCAGAGATTTCTATCATCTATCAGTATGGGTTCCCAAGATCCGAGAAATGCATGTTCTTTTCACCTAGTTCGCAGCAAATTAAAGGGACCATCCTTACAGTTGAAGATTTGAAGAAAAGGAAAATAGCATATGTTGCCAGGCTGCAACACGATTGTGGTGGACAGTGTTGTATCTGTTTGGGGAACACTGAACAATGCTAGCTATAGGTTGGGATATGGTGTCTAGCTGGACTTCAGAAGAAGGAAAAGAAGACATAGAGCATAAAATGTGGTTCCTATGTGGGTACTTTAGAAGGAAATGAAACATGAAAGTTTTTTGTATAGAGTAGGAAATGATTTTGTAGGTCCCTTGTCGTTGTTCTTAGTTAACTTTTGGTGCACCCATAAGCTTTCTAACAATATAGCTGACTGGCTGTTCATTTTCAGAGAGTAATATTTTTGTACAGATGTTCTATTTCTTTACAACACTTGTATAAAAGATATGGTCGAATAGAAGCCTACTTCCTAATCAGAGTGAGGCATATGAGACCTAGTATGCATGTCATGTCATACCCACACCATAGTTAGAACATCAGGGTAAATTAATTGTGCAGTAAAAGGTAATTTGAATCGAAATTCTATGCGGAATGCAGAAGTTTCCTCAGTTTCTTCTGTCTCTGTATCTCCGTGGTACAACTTAGAAATAGAAATATTCAACTTAAAGAATAGCTAGGGCAAAGTGAAAGCATGATCCAGTAAGATATAACAGATGGGAGTTACACATTCACCAATTATTTTGTACACGAGGCGAGGTAAGCAATGCACAAGGGGAGCTAGAGCCGAGTCAGTTACTGCTAATGAGAATGAAAGAATGCAACTTTGTGATGAAATCTTCTAGCAGTACATGAAAAGTACTTTCTACAATTTTGTAGAGAACTGCAATTATTTAGTAAGCACAACATAATTGGAGTGTAAAACAGATTCTTCATGTATTTACTAGCAACAAAATCACATTTAGGATTAAATGGTGTCTGTTGTGGATGCATTGGAAGCCATTAAATTAAGTATTTAATTATATTTTAGTTGCTTTATTTATTATTCTAGAATAGGATTTATGTTTCATAGTTTCATAAGGATTATTAGGTTAAGTTATTGTTATTAGTTTGGAATTAGGATTTAGGTCTCCTACTTTCATAAGAATTAGACTTCCTATTGATATAATAAGACTCTTATTTAAAGGGGCTTTTGATGAATAAACCAGTAAGTCATATTTCAGCAAAAAAGCAAAAGATTAGAGTTCTCTCTTCCATTGAACTCTAAGGTTTCAGTCTCCCTTTGAAGAGCTGAAGAGATCAGAGTTCTCTTTTAATGAATTCTAAGGTTCCAGCCTCCCTTTAACAAGTTGATTTATATATCGCCCTGTGAATCGATCCTTCCCTAAAGATACATAACAGTGTCCCTACTTCAATACATTAGTGTCAAAATTGAGTCATCCATGAGAGACCTCTCTACGTCTAAACTACTCGCGAAAATCTTGGCAGTGGGATGAACCCAGCAAGTGAGGAAAGCAAGAAGACTCGTGGGGGAGAGGAAATATGATCAGCTCTATCTCCACCAATATATTAGATTACGGAGCAGCAAAACATGGTAATGTGTATGCTTATTCATTGTCACGACCCGGGAGCACCCCCAAGTCGTAACAAGGCGTACTCGACCCCGAAGGGGTCTTATACAAGCCACATAGTCATTCATTG